>JAECUM010009014.1:0-29228 GCA_016617855.1 Megalonaias nervosa
TGATTCAGGATTAGGACAGCAACTTCCTCATTCGTGTCAAATCTACATCCTCCGCTTAATTTGGTGTCCATGATGGATTGGTTCACATTCCATTTTCAGTTAGGATTAGCCATCTATTTTCCATTTTTAGAATGTTATTTGACATCACGCTGTTCAAGCCATATTCATAATTTAATCACCTAATAGTAAACCAGTCACCTGAAACATAAAACTAGTTAAATTATAGCCAGATCTAAGGTTATGTGACGCACTGTTTGAAATTGTAAATAAAGCGATTACCGTACACCATGGTGACCAATTGCGGCTTTTCGCGCTAATTGAAATTTTTTTATCTTTCAGGATTCGCGGCGGACAATTTTTCACTCTTTTGTAGATTAGCCGACAACGTGACCCTTTTGACCGAAATAAAGTCTATCTATTTCTCTTTTTATCAAAAATATTTCAGCCACGTATGCGTGCGGTTTAACAGCACATCAGCACAATCCGGGCAATATAGCGCCGATTAAAAATTAGGTAAAAAACTATATAGCTGTAAAATATTGCTAAAATTTGTAGGTAGATAAAACCTTGAAACAAGAGAAAAAAACAAATCAACTTAATGAAAAAGATACCCGTCTCAAGCCTTCTAAATGACATACTTTATTTTTGCGGATTTTTTCCTCGGCTTTACGAAGTCAGCGTAGACTTTGGACTGGTCACTAATTCATCAGACTATTCACACATTTCCCTAAGATTACAAAGAACTCTGACACTAAGACTCGGACTTGAATCATGGCGTCTTATTAGAGTTATTTGCTGTCAGCCTATAATAAGTCACCAATGTATGCTTGGCATGCGTCTTGTTATGGGAATTAGTTATGATCGTGGGGCCAGATGCTGACGATCAGGAGCTGCCCACTTGTTCACTTTCAGACTAGACCAAAGTGAGACGGGTTTCCATGTTAGAGCACCGCCAAAATATAGACCAGATGTCACAATAATGACGTAGCTCGATGTTTTTCACACTAACCCCCCAACCCCGCAATAGTTGGATTTCTTAATCTTAAGCGAAACTGTCTAATTGTTATGACGGATCCCCGGTGAATCCATGTTCGCTAGCCAAGGTTCCGATAATCCTACCTACACCTTGGCGGATCGAGCAGCTATTTTGGTGCTTTGTCCTAGCGACATCTATTGGATTTCATGTGTTGCCTCCCTTAGTATGTAATGCCAAATAACCAATTGCGTGGTGTATTGTACATCGGCCGAAAACGGTGGTGACAATTGACCTAAAACGTACACTTTGTTAAGTTTAACATCGAAAGTATGACTATGTTCAAGAGCAAAGCCGCTACAGATGTATTTGAGTGAAAGGTATTTGTGCAAACACGGACCGGCACTGGAAAAGTACTTATTTATCAGTTAATTTAAGTTGTGTTCTCCCCTTGTCTTGCTCATGTAGGAACAGTGGTCAAATTTGAACAACGTAACTTTGATTGGATGCGGTGGCTTGCCGCCGTATCCAATGAAATTCACAGACCCGAAGCACAGAAATATCTGTTCGATATGCCAATGTGTAGATAGGGTTATCGGAACCTTGGCTAGCTAAGATGCGGTGAATCGCAAATCTAATAACAGTGTCGCGCGAATACAATGTTCGCAAGAAATGACCATACAGTATGAGGCACAGTAGCGGACAAAAGCTGGTCCAATCAGAACGTTGCCGTTGAAATTTTAATGTCGTATGTTCAGAATTCCAATTTCACGTGCTGTATCAAAAATGCTTGTCCTTAAAGTTCCCTTTTCTAGGTTGAGATTTTAGATTGTATCTGTTGAATTAAACAGTAGTGGTTGAAAGTTATATTTTCTATGTCAAGGTTTTAGATTGTGTCATTTGAATTACACGGCGGTGGTTGAAATTTCAATGTCATACGTCGAGAATTCCTAATTTACGTGTTGGTTCAAAGAGTTTATTTTGAAAGTTCCATTTCATATGTTGAGTATTTAGATTTCATCTGTTGAATTACACAGCGCTGGATGAAAATTCGATGTCCAATGTCGAGTTTTTAGATTGCATCTTCTGAATTACACGGTGGTTGTTGAAATTTTAATGTCATATGTCGAGAGTTTCAATTTAACATGTTGAATCACATTGATTGTGCTGAAAGTTCCATTTCGTATGTTGAGTTTTTAGATTGTATCTGTTGAATTACACAGAGGTGGTTGGATATTTTATTGTGCTTGTCAGAATTGCTATTTTTATATGGTGAAATGATGTGTTGGTGTTTAAAGTAACATTACAAAATGTCCACTTTAACAATTCAAAATAATATCGAGTATTAAGATACATCATTCGTGTATTCAATTATGAGGCGCCATTACATTTCATGCATTTACAGTTTGAAAGTTAACATTCACAGGTCGATAATTACTATGAATTTCTTCGCTAGAGGTCGTTCTCGTGAACGGACTGCGTTATTTTTAAACAAGGAGACTGCTTCTCGTTGCTGTGAAATTCAACAGATTAAATCTAAATACTCGCCATATGAAATGGAACTTTCATCACAAACAGTGACATACAACGTGTGAATTAGGGATTCACGACATATAATATTGAGATTTCAACCACCGCTGTGTAATTCAAAATATACACTGTAAAACGTCGACATAGGAAATAGAAGTTTAAACAACCACTGTATAATTCAACACATAGAATCTAAAATCTCAATCTAGAAAATGGAACTTTACGGACATGCAATTTAATCCAACATGTGATATTGAATTTCTCGACATACGACATCGAAATTTCAACTGCAACTTCCTCATTGAACCAGCTTTTGTCTGTTACGGCGCCTCATACATACAGTGGCTTTTTTTCTCATCAGCTTGAACGTCGTTGTGATGCAACAGTAAGTCGTTGAGAAATTTATATTCTGGAGTGTGTGTATGTAAGAAAAGTAGGTGCCAAATTAACATTTGAAAATCGCAACTTGTGAAAACAATACAGTCATTGTGGATGTTTAAATATCAACGTACGTTTTCCCTGTTGACCATACTAAATGTAAACTACGTTGTCCGGTTCACAGGTGCCCGATGGCAAGTTCGATTTGTTGTTGTTGTTTTAGGGCTTAACGCCATTTTTCAGCACACGATAGGCTATACATGGCGGCCAGTATTAATGGTGGAGGAAGAAACCGGGAAATGCCCGGAAAGAACCACCGACCCACGAGAAGCTACTGGCAAGCTTTCTCACATATCCACATTCGCCGAATCCGAGACTCGAACCCACGCAGACAGAGGTGAGATGGCAGTGATCCGTAACGGAGAGCGCTTTAGACCACTCGGCCACTCAGGGCCCCGGCAAGTTCTATCATAAAATAGATACAAATAATGAAAATAGTACTCTTAGTACGTCGAACTTCGTAAACAAGGCAGCCACACCCTTCCTTATTGTGCCATCACCTGACATATGACAAACTCTTATTCATACAGTTAACAGCTTTAGGTTTCGTAAATAATATTGTATTAATAGAAGCAGATTGGTTATGTTCGAGTAGTCTTACACCGTAAGACCTATCACCCGATATTTTTGTTCTGGGAGGGTGATGGGTCTTACCGCCTAACTAACGGCGCTGTGTAGCGTGTTTTGATGTCAGCTAACAGTGTAACGAAAGTCAAATTTTCAGGAATATCACACACAATTGGCAAACAATAACGACGCTTTTCTACAAAGTAAAGTTATAATTTTTTTGTCAGACTTTACTTACCCTGATGTCTTTTCTCTAATAAATTAAAATTCTCACAAAAGAAATGGACCTGTTTTCAAGTTTCGTTCGCCTACATTTCAGTTCGCTGGAAAACGATGAAAGCCGGGAATGCCGAAATCGGGTTAGGTTGAAATATTATTCTTTAACGAAACGAATACAAATATATTATGCCTATTGGAACTGCAAGGAACGTTTCGTTTTGTTCAAGAAACATATCCCCCACATGATACTACTTGAACATACTTCGGCGTACCTCGACTACCGTCGCATTGCAACAAATTCAAATGCATGTCAACGGAACATGAAAATGCGTCCATTTGCTAGTGTCATATTTTGATTCCACCAGGATAAAAACAGCACAGTAAGTATATTAATTACACATAAATTAGTGGAAGAGTGTCGATATAGGCTGCCAAGTGTGTGAGATATTCCTGAAACTTTGACTACTCGTTCCGATGTCAACCGACATCGGAACACGCTATGCAAGGCCGATATTTGGGTAGTAAGGCATAGCACTTAAACAAAAACATGTGCTATGCCTTACATTGTAGGACTAATGTTCGAGGTGATTCTTTTCAAAAAATATTCCAAACGACTGGAACTGTCTCTGTCTGTCTGTCTGTCTCTCAGTAATCCACTCTCTCACTCTATAAAACAAGAGTCGAGTATATAGGAAAAAAGTGTTCAATACAAAAATAAATGTCAGACGACATCGGTGAGAATGCTAAGCATAGCACATATACTCTAAAGTACAATCTGTCACAGATCTTTTTGCGTTGAAACTCTTAGAATCAATTTTTCAGCCAGCGTTATCATACCCACAGTTGTATCAATACGTGTGTTCTAAGCTAACACATACACACACTGTATGTATGTACGTATGCATATCTCTCTCTCTCTCTCTCTCTCTCTCTCTCTCTCTCTCTCTCTCTCTCTCTCTCTGTATATATATAAAATTCTGTATAATTAAGCCTGTATACCTTGATTTCTTTCATAGGAATCCGGAACGACTGTGTAGATAGATGAGAATTACTTGCTAGGTCGTCATGCGAGTGTGTCTGCTACGCACGAGTGCATATAACACCGATTCAGCGCCATCATTTATTTGGTGATGCGTGCTTAGTCGTGACGGAATATGGGCTGGTGCGTGCAGGCAAGGCGATGGGTGCCGTTTACCCGCGGACCTGGGTTCGAATCTCCGTAGAGTAAGAATTAAAAATTCTCTAACCGGTACGATAGTATTATGTGTATTAAATATTAATTCTGCCTACTATTATCAAGCATTCTTCTATAGAATCCAGGGATAGCACTTTCCTTTCTGTCTGGTGTATATTTATAATTCTTTATATATATATATATATATATATATATATATATATATATTGGTCAGTAATTCCGATGCATGATTTGACAATGATTTCACGAATCATGGGTCTTATATAAGCACAATTCTATATCAAAGTTCATTTGAAAACGGGGTGGGTAATCATTGTCGATCTATTATTCTTACGCATCAATTACTGCATGACGAAGTCTCGACGGCGCAGATGTTTCAGTTGGGCAAAGGCCGGGAAAGGGCTTTGGATCGGGATTACTGACCTTTGATTATGCTGGAATCTTGGATTGTACTTGGCACCACAAAGGTGCAGTGGAAGTCATATTAGCTGTTCGAATACGAATATCTTTGCTGGAAAACCTGATTGTTTGTATTATTCACCTGTTCGATTATGAAAAACGTTATTGGAAATGCTGATTGTTATTGGAAATGCTGATTGTTAGTATTATTCACATTCTTCGCCGTACATGTGAATGAGTGCTGGATATACGTAGAGAAATAATTAACAAGTACTTGAACAAATGCTTGAACAGGTACATGTGTGTGTGTGTGTGTGTGTGTGTGTGTGCGTGTGTGTGTGTGTGTAACACTGCAGTGATAGAGATGGTGACACTGAAACAGGCCGTTCTGAAGCAGGAGTTAAGATGATCTAGGATAATCTTCATCGCCATAATCGTTATAACTTTCATCGTCACTGGTACTGAGAGAAAGTTAATGTTTATAATTTCTTTTTTCCCGACTCTTATCTTTCTTTAACCTTGGTTGATTTTCAGATCAAGTTAATGGTGCATACTGCTTTTTCTCTCAAGAAAGACCAGTAATAATCAGAGGAAGTGTTTTAATAGGTCATTTCCGGTTGATTAGTTTTGAACAAAGTAAGTGCTTTAACAGCTTTATTCCGGTTGTGCTTTTGAAATAACTCTCGTTTGAAATCAAATCCTTCAACATTTTTAATTTTTCAATTGTCCGTTCAGTTTTAGCAAAATGTGCATGACGAATTGCTAATTCTGCTAACTCTAATACTACCATTACATCATCTTTGTCAACAATAACAGCAGTAACAGCAAATACTACTGCTATTACGGCCACTACTACCACTACTGCAACTGATTCCACTACTACTTCTACCTCCAACACCACTGTTGTTGCTTTTTTTTTCATAACCACCAGTTGTACCATAGCTACCACTATAATCGACACAACCATCACAGCTGCAAATATTTCAGTAGTACGAGTGGTAAATGAATGAGCCGCACCATTAGTTGTAACTGAATATTTATATTACTGTTGTTTTATTTATAATAGATTAACCCAGCTAATATTGACAAGAAATATTCTCTCTCTCCCCCCCCCCCCAGCATGGGATATCTTTAAATGGCATGCGACCCACAAAGATGTCCTGAATAAGCTTGCTTCTATTTGTTAATCACATTCTTTCAAACATAATTAAGTGCGAAGTTAATTAGGTACGTTAAGTTCGTCCGGGGACAGTATATTATGAACACAAAAGTCTGGATTTTATCCGTACAGAAGAACTACTTGTATTTGGTTAAAAGAAAAAATTAGATCCACACTTCGGAGAGGTACAAGAACTATGACACTTCATTATGAAACTGGCCTGCATCCGCTTTGAGAAACAATCTCTTTGGATTGTATAGTTTCCTAATAGAAACTGAATTAAACCCTCTGTGTTTGTAATAATAAAATGAAAAATGGCAGCTGGTAAGACTGGTATTAATGTACAGTGTTCAGCAGTCTTCACTATTACGCAGTTCGAGAATAATTTTACGGTCAGTAGTTTCCTTGGTCAATTATGACTGAAAATATTACCTTTCTTCAGAATCCAACGGACTAAAATGAATTTCTGAGAAACAAACTATTATTAATATATACTATTGCCGGGAAGGATTAGTTAACAATAGTTTTAATATACTTTGATTTGAACGATAATCGAGCAAGTCATTATGAAACAATTATTGTTATTTATAAGAAATATTGTAGCCTTAAACAATTATTGTTATTTATGAGAAATATTGCAGCCTTAAATCCTCTTTAAGAACTAAAATATTTTTCTTCTTCTTCTCACCTAGCTTTAAATTTCGTTTGTCTAAAATGTTGGCACGTCTGTCAAAAATTGTACTTCGCGTGTACAAGTCGATATAAATAATTTAATAAGAAAAAAAAAACATTCTGCTGGATATTTTTGTTGTTGTTGTTGTTGCTGTTGTTGTTGTTGATGATGATGATGATGATAATGATGATGGCATCTAATGAATTGTAGACGTTCGTCTGTTTCTGTTCCTATCCATATTACTTTACTCCGGTTTCTTTTCTTTGATAGATAATTTCGGGATCTAAAAAGGTGCCTTAAAAAAGTCCGGAGATCATCTAAATTTTATTTACAGTCGGTATACTGGAAGGTAACTTGAGAATCTAAAGGTTGAAAGCCCAACAGTACGATCCGAAATGTAGACAGTTATCAGATACATGTCGTGCATTGGCTATGACACGAGCTAATTATCTCTAATTACCTTTTGTAAAACTGAGACAGCTATTTCACGAGTCACCAGATGCGGTTTCTTACTGTTTAGATCGGCTTAAAATTCGTTGTATCTATTCGAAAAGAAAAGCGTATTCTACAAAATATCCGAGGTCACCCGGTCCTCTTCTGTTTAAGGGGGGGGGGGGAAGTGAAACGAAAACGGGGCACAATAATTTTAGGGCGCTAAGCGTTTGTTGGGGGGTTGACAGAGGCAGAGTAAATGAATAAGAAAAACAAAGCATGCCAAATCGCTTATTTTAATGTATACATATAAAATAAAATTTGCATGAGTGTGAAGAATGTTGTAAGATCAGTTCCTTTGTATCATCGCTTTACGTCACATTTGACCTTATGTTCATGTAAACATTTCCTCGATGGATATGACCAAAATGTATGAGCAACATAGCACATTTTTTCATGGTATATTCCTCATGCTAAATAATGATCTATCCAAACTTAATCTCCGCCGAGAAATTACAGATACCAGTCGAGGGAAAATGCAATATAAACTGCGATCGCTTGCGGATTGTTTACATCAAGCGGACACAGTATGATCTCAGCCCTTGACTAAGTGTTGACATGCTCGATCAATCGGAACATAGTTCTGTCATTTCTGTAAAGTCAAGAAATAACCTCAGATGTAGTTATCGGATTACACATAAATATTATCTGGTTTGGTGATTCGCCTCCGGAGGAGTGCACCACATATGTTGCGACAGAAAAGGCTGACAATGTTAGGATTGTGACTTTGTGACCTCAGCCGTCGTGTTGTGAGATGTGAACAAAAGTAATCCGAATGTAGTTCTTAATTGCGACAAAATTACATCAGTTTTCTTTCTCATTCCAACTGATGAGTGAGATAACGATGACATAATGTCATGACGTGAAAAATTATGCTAGCCTAATGTGCATCTATTCTGATCATACACTATTCCTCCTCGTTGATAAAAATGTACTTTTGTTTACCATAACGGTACAAACTGGCAGTCTTTGCTTTGATGATTAATTTTATTTATCTTACTCAACGCTTGCAGCGTCATCTAGCGCCCCAAAACTTTAACCGGATCGTTTACGTTTTTCTTTCTTCTTTC
Organism: Megalonaias nervosa; assembly: GCA_016617855.1. NCBI lineage: Eukaryota > Metazoa > Mollusca > Bivalvia > Unionida > Unionidae > Megalonaias > Megalonaias nervosa. Next base: position 8,716 of record JAECUM010009014.1, read on the forward strand.
TTTCTTCCCAGACCCTGATTTAGCTTTCCAGCATTGACAGCCAAAGCGGGTTATGTAGATACATTCTCTGCATGCGGAGAGTAGGAGCATTCCGATTCATCAACGCTCTGTATATCCATTGTCCTTGACCGCATCGTTTTAGTTTGAACAAAATCATTTGCGTGACGTCGCTTGGCATACGTTTCCCTATGATTCCTCGCTTGTCAGTAGATACAAATGAATGTTGTTGGTTGAGGTTTGTGGCGAATGGGTAAGTCATGCATTTCGTTCGATGGTGGCTGTTCCGAACACTAAATCTTCTTGAGACTGGGTATCTCTTTCAAAAATCTACACGCCGGATAAACTTACAGAGAGGCAGAAAACAAAATATCCCAGACAATACCATTCTCTTGTTGGAACTGTTTACTTAAATTATTATCAAAATCAACCACTCTCCTAGACAAGTGTTTGCTATAATACTTCCTGAATCGGATTACTGATGCATCAGACAAAATGAAGGCGAACATTGTATTGTCGTAGGTGTGGCTGGTTTGAACATAAATATACACGCATGAATCATTGCATCTTACAAGCACATTTTTAAAAATTTTTGGGTCAGTTGTTCTAACAAAAATGAAAAATAGTTCTGTACAAATTCGCATATGGGGCCTTATTGCTTACAAATTTAGGTTTTAAAAGTGACGGTCTGATAATTCAAAAGTTCCCTTGAGTTTGCCAAAATAATCGATTGCTTTTTTGCAATACACTCGGTAATGGCTTCACGCGAACAAAATACTAAATGTTCCTTGTCACTAGTTTTATATCAATTTTTGCTGACTAAACAGAAAGTGATTTTTATATTTTGATGATAAACAGAGACAAACTACTCGGATTTGTCCTCTTAGACCAACAAGATATTTTGTCCTCACGTTAATAAGAACTGGCTTTATTTCTGGCCTGAGATTACAAAAATTCTTGCTCTCAAACTCTGGCAAAACTCAACATTCTTCCTTCTGACTGGCTAGCATCAAACACTGACCAATCAGATGTCAGAATTTTTAGTTGAGTCTGACGGTGATCAATGTTTTCTTTATTTTAATCCTCGATGTCTGATTTGCATCGCTTATAACACACACACACACACACACACACACACACACACACACACACACACACAGAGGCACTCACACACACATACAGAGTGTCATGCATCCACACGCCCACCTCAACCACTGACATCTATTGCAATGACACGACAGTCCGAGTAGGGTATGTCTTTTGTAACTGTACTACGGCGTTTTTATTCTGATAAACACTGTCTATTGTTTGACGCCGCTTTTGCTCCCTAATTATTATTTACAAAGTTCATCCACAATTGTACGTGTTCTCAGAAACATAATTATATCTGAACATGCATTTTCACAAAAACGAACAATGATTACAAAAACTCACTATCAATATATTCTGTTTTTATTTTAGCCAGCAGCGAAACTATATAAACACTTTTCGGTTTGCTATTATTTTTATCTGAGTCTGAGAAAGAAAAAAAAAAAATTTGCGATAACTGCCTTTAATTTCTTGACATGAAAACTGTCAAACAAATTCGAATCACCAGATAGATACGAGTATAACTTGAGAGGTTTTAATCTAATATCTTTGAATTTGTCAATGATAATGGTTTGACGTTTACGCCTATCCTTCTCCATTGAAATGTTCTGGCAGATTTTAAAAGCTTTCATTTAGCTTGATGTTATTCTTAAAGGGGATCTTATACTTGGTAAGTTATGCCAATATTGGGTTTGATATTACCCATGGAGATCTTGTTAAGCTGTTGACTTGATACAAAGTGTGTAATTCGGGGCCCTAAGTCAGGAGTGCGTGTTCTCATTCCGAATGTTAAATACCTATCGCGAAGTGTGTATGTTCAATTGCTAGGGCAGTTACTTGGAGCAGAAAATACGAAAAGAAAAAAATAACATACTTGGATTTTTCTCATGGAAAGCGAGTTAATGTTTGTTTTCTAATCGGTAATAGAGCTTACACACACGCGCGCGCGCGCACGCACAAACACACACACACACACACACACACACCAAAAAAGAAAAATAAACAAAAAAGATAAAATAATAATGTATAACCCCCCCCCCAAAAAAAACATAGCTGACAAATGAATGTTTATGATTAAAAGGTGTTTTAAATGGTACAAAATGTGTATGAATTTCAATGAAATGTTAGTTACCCTTGAACGACATGTACACCGATGCATGCATTTTTACAACGTGCTTCGGGTTTAAATGTGGTTTCTCTACATGTGTCAGTAAACTGTTACGTGTGCCGGATCGGATGCTAAACTCTTTCTTAGTACAACCATAAAACATAATATCAAGCAGTCGTGTCACTGAATTAGCAACTTAAACACGGTATCAGTTTCAGGGAGGAAAGGACAATTAGGAGTCCACCCAACTTCCGTGCAAAACAAAATAACGAGGACTTCATTTTTATAAATGTACTTTTGATTAAATCGAGAATGCAGTCGATATCGGTCGGGATGGCGTCCAATTGACCGATATAGTCGATAAAGTGTTTAGGATTGATTTGACTGGAAAATATTCCTGTTTAAGTGTATATATATATATATATATATATATATATATATATATATATATATACTACTATAACCTTATATATATCCTTTATCCATGGGCGCCCCACGGAATTTTTTTTTTTGGGGGGTCAGGGATTTTTGCTGGGGGGCAGTCAGTCACGGCCGGGAGAGTTAGTATAAGAAGCAGACTGAAACTAAAGCTAATATTTATTAAGCGTTTTGAACAGAATCTTGTGACATGTTTTCAGCTTCATTTAGCCAGTCACAGCCGGGAGAGTTAGTATAGTAAGCAGTCTGAAACTAAAGCTAATATTTACTAAGTATATATATTTGCACTATGATTTCGGGGGGTCATGTGACCCCTCCTTGACCTATGCTGCAGGTGCCCATCTTACTATCCATCGTAAATTTTAAAATGATATCTGGTCTGATTAAAAGACCGACCAATAAATCTTCGAGGGTAAGGGGGGGGGAGGGGGCTGGTCTGGGATTTTCTTTCCACTGAGGATATTATTTTCCTTTTATCTGAAAATTTGATAAAAATAATTTTTACAATCAGGGCAAGAGTATTTGTTTCAAGCTATTTGGGAGCCCGGCAATTTTTTTGGTCATAAAAGCCCACAGCCCCAACCCACTCCCAACCCCGAAAATTAAATAGTCGGTTCCTAATTCAATAGGCCCTTTCTGAACATTGAGCAATTACTGAAAAAGCACCCAGGTAACCTCAGTCATGCAACTGTTGTCGATCAGAGGATATAGCCGGATGAAAGTCAGTTTAAACATTCCTTGATTTTTTTCAAAGCACTGTCAAGATATTTCGAATTCTCTTTGAAATTACTTTGAGTTGAAGAGAATTAGAAAATGCTGCTGACTAATTTCAATTCCTTTGTACCAACTGGGTTTAATGAAATGGTAGACAAATAGAAACGTGTTACACCGTATATGTTTACAAATCGGTAGTGAAATGACTCCACACCTCCCATGCAAGAGTTTTAGCCATGTACCTAATTATTATGTAGACTGTAGACATCTGTTGGGAGATCTTTGCCCCATCAAACCATAAACCCGACTAAAAAATATAAGTACAGAATTCAGTGTTCGATTTGAAAAATTAAATTTAAGAAGTCCGATTTAAGTTTTATATATTAATTTTCTCAACTTGAAAACCTTTTTTTTTTTTTTTTTGTAGCAGGGAATCCCCACCCCAAAATGACGGCAGTAACGCTACACCAGCTTTTGCATGTAATGATTATTTGTTTTTACAAACAAAATTATGCCTGCCAATCGTAAGAAAATATTTAACTGGATAATCAAGATAAACAACGTTAGAGACAAAGCTTGCGCGTGTTTGCGTTTTACATGGGTTTCGGTCCCCTTGATCTACTGCGGTGCTTTTATTTAATTACATTTATCCTGCTTCCAGAGATCCATACAATATTCTAAAATAGTGTCTATCGAAACAAACCAGTCTTTTTCAAATTTCAACGGCATCACTCAGGTATAGAACCGGCTTCCTTTCAGAACTAAGCAGTCTTAATTAATTGTAGTCCTAACTAGTGCAACTTCATTAACCGATTCTAACATGCAACAAAAACACTGAAAACGGGTTACAGCAATAACTTTTGGTGGACGAAGTCGACATAAACCAGAAAGGCTAGAGTCCTTATTAAAATAATTATTGTTTGAAGAGACATTTTCCATTCTTTCCTTCTTTCTTGGTATATGGTCGGAAATCTGGATAGATGGTTTTAGCTCCGTTATGTTTCTGATGGGCACTAGACACCCAGACCTCTCAAGGTCATTCCGAAATGACACATTGGTCATGTTTTTCGGATGTGTGCCCAAACACCAAGAACGTGTTTTTTTTTGTTTTTTTGTTGTTTTTTTTTTTTGTTTTTTTGTTTTTAAATCATCCTCTCCATGAATAAATTCGAAAAGGAGATTCTATTAGAAGAACTACGGCAGTTAATTGATTTCGGGCTCTAATGTTTTGAAACAGGGTTTTATCTCTTAAGGGGTGTTAGCAAGTTGACACAAATAGGTATGAATGGATTTTAATCACAGTTTGTGGATATATCTGACGGAATACCTTGAATGATGTCAGTTCCATGGCTTTTTTCTTTTTTCTCTTAGAAAGATATGAATTATGGATTGAACCAAACGTACCAGATAGATATATCTTGACAGTATTTGAGATACATTTGGTGATTTTCTATCCATGATGCCAGGTTCAAGGCCAACGGCCATGACACAGATTTTTTAAAACCATTGTACCAGGTTCAAGGCCACGGCCATGACCCACACTTTGTAACCATTGTACCAGGTTCAAGGCTACGGCCATGGCACATATTTTTTTTTTAACTGCACATATCTTCAGAACATGATAACTCAAGATTATAAGAAAATACTTTTGTTACCTAATTTGGTATGTTTTGCTCGAGAATATCTGATATTGTTTAAAGACTCTGGCTCATAAATACTTCTGAAAAAAGTGAAAAGGGATGAACTCATACACGAAAATTTTCTAACAGGTGTGAATATATGATATCTGAAAGCTGGGATGTTAGGGCGGTACACAAGCATTTGGACTGGTGTTGTTGAGTGATTGCCTTTTGCTGGTTGGGAATTTTTTTAAGTACACACAGCTTACGTCTGGCTGCAAATATAATTTTTTCCATGATACGCTTTCTGCTACACGACTGACATCATCTCTCACTATTATACACATTTATATACATTCAACTGTCTCTCTGTCCGTCTCTTTATCTCTTTCTTAACACTAATGCGATTATGAAACAGTTCTTTAATGTGCTAGTCGCTACGACTATCTCCGCTACGGAGATGATTTTATGTCTGGAGTTAAATTCGTGTTTACATCAAAGGTATATAGCTTTATCAGCCTCCTCAAAATATTTCATAGGTCAATAACATCATAAAGCTGTACATTGGTCCTCTGTGATTTTTGTCAGTCTCCTCAAATCGTTTGATAGATCAACATCATACGGCTTTACCTTGATTCTCTGTGATCTTTGTCAACCTCCATAGGCAGGTCAACAGCAGCATAAGGCTGTACCTTGATCCTTTGTGTGATCCTCCTCAAGTCATTGCATAGTCAGGTCAGCAACAGCACAAGGCTTTTACCTTGATCCTTTGTGATCTTTGTCAACCTCCATAGGCAGGTCAACAGCAGCATAAGGCTGTACCTTGATCCTTTGTGTGATCCTCCTCAAGTCATTGCATAGTCAGGTCAGCAACAGCACAAGGCTTTTACCTTGATCCTTTGTGATCTTTGTCAGCCTACATAGGTCAACAACAGCCTAAGGCTGCACCTTGATCCTCTGTGATCTTTGTCAACCTCCTCAAATCATTTCATAGGTCAACAACAGCACAAGGCTGTACCTTGACCCGCTGCGCGCTTTATCAGCCTTCTCAAAACATTTCATACATCAACACAGTTTAAGCTCAAACCTGCTCGGAAAGATAATGCTAAGATTAACATTAATTTGCCGTCAGACAGAAGGGAGACGTTACACATCCAGCTGGAAACGATTTTCTTAATACTGCAACAAACATTTTGTTGTATTTTATACTGTCACTGATAATGCATCCTATATACACAGACACCAAAATTTATTATTTCCGGCCAGTGACCTTTATACTGGGTGACGATATGGATACACAAAAGATAATTTAATTATAGGGCAAGACCGGGAACTTTTTATTGTAGGATAATTTAACTGTATACATGGCCAATAAGGGTTATACAAATAGCTCTGTAGGCATTGATAAGGGTCAGACGTGTAACTCCGTGGACGTTGTCAAAGGATCAGATAAGTAGCTCTGTGGACATTTCCAATAAGGAGCAGACAAGCAGGTTTGTAGACATGGTCAATAAGGATCAGGCGTGGAACTCTGTAGACATGTCCTATAAGGGTCAAACGTGGAATTCTGTCGACATGGTCAATAAGGATCAGGCGTGGAACTCTGTAGACATGGCCAATAAGGGTCAGATTTGGAACTCTGTAAATATGGTTAATAAGAAACATACAAGTAGCTCTGTATACATAGCTAGTACTAGTAAGACATGGAACAATGTAGACCCAACAAGTAAGGTATGGAACTCTCTATAGTATGGTAACTATTAAACCCATTCTTCATTTTACTGCTGGGAAATTGCAAACACTAGGAGACTGTAAACACTAGGATACTGAAAATATTAGGATACCTATATATGAACCCGTATTCCTCTATCCATCCGATGCCCTCTCGTTTTGCATTTCGCTCCCTCTTTGGGAGCATGTCTCTTTGTTCACACATTTATTTGTTTTTTAAATGTACAAAAGAAAACCATGGTATATTTTGTACATATCAAGTAAGTATATAATAGCTGTTCGAAGGGTCGGAGAGGGGATGGGGTAGGGAGGGGGTAAGTGAATTACTCTGGTTTTGATTCACAAAAGCTTCGCCCTGCCATCCTCTCCACAGTAAAATTTACGACTTCCTGATTATAACTGCATGCACAATTCTGTCTGTCTGTCTCTTTGATTCTTTCTCTCTCTCCAACAGCACCAAGTTCTTTCTATCACTCTCGTACACGACTACCCCCCCCCCATTCAGACAAATACGTGTTCAGCGTTTGCCATTGAGCATCCTGTAAATATGGTTCCTTCCTGTCTAAACCTTTGTAGCCTTTTTGTTTTTATATATTTATTTTGCGATGTCAACATATAAAGATTTACATGTACGAACGTTTCATTAAAAGTAAAACAAAATGTTTCATTAGTTGAATTTTGCAATATGTTTATATAGTTTTATATTTGTGAACAGCTTGTTTTACCTTCTTTATTTATTGCTAGGCGGGACGATCTTGATTCTGTGATTCTGTTTTCTTTTTATGTTTGTTTTGCCCACACAATTCCTATCAAACCGTTTTGTCCACAATTATATTATTATCCTGGTAGATCTGTTAAATATCTGTCAGTAACTGTATACAAACCCATCCTAACAAGTTAATATACAGAAATCTCGGAATAAGTACTCGTAATTTCGCTACAAATATTCAATTACTGCATAGCACCTGTCGGGCCTGATCTCGTTAATACAAATATAACACCACCCTTGTTATTTTTATCTTACGTACTGCATGTTGGATCAACCTCTATAAATCTTCATCATAGAAGTTTCACGATGCTACCCTGAAAAAATGTTTTTACTTGTAAGTGATCAGGGACCAAGCAACCGCCCGCCCGGCACAGGTGCTGTCTTATAGCCACCTAATATAAGTAATTACTGATATGGTAGTCCTTTGAGTCGGACTGAAGCGGTGATTGGGCACGAATATCAATCACTACCACTGATAACGACATTTTGAGCCGTCACGGATTTCCAGCCGTTGTAGTAAAACTTCGGATATAAGTAACGGATATATGACAAACACGAGACATAAATTTCAGATGCATCTGCATTTTCTGATTGAATACTATGTTGAAGTACTAAAACGAAAGGGATATGACTTTAAAGGACTCGAAAGAGCGAAATTTATAATTCTTGGTCTTGGAGCAAAACGTCTTCAAATATGTCATTACGAACTACGTATGCGTTCTCAACTGTTACGATATTTTAAACTTTAATATACGTCCCAATCTTTCGAGCCGATTGTATTTTCAAAGTCCCATCATAGAGCAACCCCAAAATGAACAAGTCTATTGTCCTTTCCAATTGTCAAATCCATGAGTAGTTTTCATTTCCAATTCAAACTTTTTTAAAGAACAAATAATAAAAAGTTAGTTGGTACTCTTCGTTTAAACAAGCCAGAATGTAATCACTTGTTTTTTAAACAACAGTTTCTCAGATTCATAATATGTTTTTGTTGTTGTTTTTTTTATACTGTTTCCTTACGCTTGTAAATCTGTTCTGACTAGTCGAAATATGTGTGATATTTTGTTTCTTGGAGAAAGTGGACAAACTCAGTGTAAGAATATGTGTCCATTCCCCAAACGCTTGATAAAAACATTTTAAAAAATATGTTTAATCTGAATAGAAACGAGCATCATCAACTGCCTGTTTTCAAGTCGTTGGATTTGTGACTTTTCATACAATTTTGTGTCAAGTCCTGGGAGTTGTGACCTATCTTTATAATTTTTGTTTCAAGTTGCGTGAGTTGTGACCCGACTCTGTCATTTTCTTTTCAAAAATAGGCCATGCAGCTCTTTACTTTCGAAGAATAATTTCAATGACAAGCAATCATCCACTTTTGATGCCTATACTTTTGACGGTTCAAAGACACATACATACACGATTTTGAGGATATATCCAAACTTAAAAATTGTCGTTTTTTTTTTCTCGAATGTGTCCATAATCTTTCCTGCGTTCGTAATATCTTATAACAGAAATATCCAAATTCTATCATCTAAAAGTTTACGCATATACCTCTGCGACTGCGATTGCGACACTCGCCGTTTATCTGTAAATAATCAAATGAGATGCATTCAGTCAGCAACGTGCCTCACGCTACTCTTGAAATGCATTCGGTCAGTACCTAGCCTCGTGCTACTCTTGAAATGCATTCAGTCAGTACCGTGCCTCACGCTGCTCTTGGAATACACGCAGTCAGTACCGTGACTCGTGCTACTCGTGAAATGCATTCAGTCTGTACCCTGCCTCGTGCTACTCTTGAAAAATAAGCGAAAAATGTAATATTATAATGTCGCAAAACGAACTTTTAAACAAAGTAATACGGGAAAACTGTTTCTCACGGGAAAGCTTAGTAATGATAAATTTGTGCGTCGCCAAGAACAGCATTTTAAATGAAAATACAATTGGAAATAAAAGGAAATGCCGTACAATGGTTACGCTTCTCATTATTCACTTACATTATTCTACCATTCGTATAGAAACAGAATAGCTGGTCTGGCAAACCTGGCGGGAACAGAGAGCTAAATTTCTGGTACCAACAGATGTTTTATTTCAAATTTGCTTGCATCATGTCCTTACTGAAACCGTGATGTAAGTTTCATAATGGCAGTCACACAATATTGGACTGACTGATATAAAGTTTTACACATATGCAACCCCACCATACCGGACCGACTGATATAAAGTTTCACGTATGCTAACACACCACATGGGGCTGACTAGTATAATGTTTACACACGTAGCCCCACCACATGGGACTAACTAATATAATGTTTCACATAAGCAGCCCCAGTACATGGAAGATCGACTGGTATGTGTGCATTTGTTTAATTTCGTTTGTTTTGTTGTCAGTTTGAAGTCTGCAAGCGCGATTAACTGTGCAATATGGAACGCCAGAGCTGTCTTAAGATGATAACTTCTATTATATGATGTGGAAACCTCTTTATATGATGTACTTTTGTACTTATATGATGTAGAAACATCGTTATTGCGGTGCTTTCGTCCTTATATGACGTCCGAACTTCTTTATATGCTGTGCTTTCGTCCTTATATGATGTGCAAACTTCTTTATATGCGGTGCTTTCGCCCTTATATGATGTGCGAAAGCACTGCATATAAAGAAGTTTGTACATCATATGACGAAAGCACCTCATATAAAGAAGTTCGCACATCATATAATATGAAACGCATCCCGTGCTTGGATATGAACAAGTGTATCGTATTACAACTTCATTTACACCTAGAAATTAACTGCTTGAGTTCCGTTACGCCATAAAAAACGTTTACTTGTTACAATTCATGGGAAATCTCAGGGCTCCTGATTGTAAGGGACTGAGCTGGTAGGCATTGTTGTCAATCGGAATATCTCTCTGTCAAGCTCGGAAAAGCCTCAAAAGTAATTCTAGGAATAGACGTAAATTGTATTGATTTGGTGAATTTGTTTCTGGTGGAGTGCACAACAAAAGATGCAAAGAAAAGGTCGACGGAATTCCGATTGTCAATAGACTCCTTCCTCCGCTATATTGTGTTGTGTGAATCAAAGTAGTTTTCACTATACTGGGTGGTTCCCGAATAGTGTCAAATCACATCCGAGATTTTTTTAAACAAAATGTTATGAACAGTATATGTATGTTAGTTTCAGGAAAGGTCGACGACGTTCCGACTGATATCGCGGATTCAGCTGGATTCATCGAGGCAGTGAACTAAAAACACAGTTACGTTTGAAGTCAATAAAAATGCCTTTGTATGTTATTCCGTTGAATAATATAGTATTTACTGACATTGTTGAGTTTTCTTATCGGAGAGTAGCGGAACTGGAGGCTGTCTAATTACTCACCTCGTAACAAAACTGGGCACGGTGGCGGCGCGAGGGTTCGAGGTGCCTGGGTGCAATATTTTTAGTGGTACCCCTACCAAGGCGCACAGGGACAATATTCTTTATTGGCGCCCCTACAGTGCACAGAGAACAGTATTTATGTCAGTTGTCAACCTCCATCCCCACCCGCCCCAAACATCTAAATATGTTTTGTGAAGAATTTGCCCCTTTAAACTAAGATGAGGTGAAATACTATGAAAATTTCAGTTGAAAACAAAAAACAAAAAAATCCCGTCTAGAGCTGGGAGACAACTTCCACGCCCCTCCCTCTACCCTCTCGCGCCGCCAGTGACGGAGCAATGAGTGGTATCATAAAATCGTTGCTTATCTGTCACGTATTAAATGTGTTCGAATGGCGTAATTCGAAGTCGACAGAAATACTAATAGTTGGCGTGTAGGTGCTATTTCCCTACCTTTTATATCATTCGATTTTTGCGCATATTTTTTTGGTCCGTTTTAGGCTGTTTTAGGAGCGCAGGGTCATAGGAATTTACTCGATCTGATTAAAATCGGATCTCCATTGTCCTACGTGAGGATCTGACAGCGACGCTTAGACGTCATGTTCTGGTGACCTATGAATTAGCCAATGGAAATGCAGCTTCCAGAAATTTGAAAGTGAATCATTTCTTTCGGCATACATTGATTCTCTTTAGCTGGAATACACAGTCTCCGAAACGCGATGGTATAGGACTTTATCTGACTGGCTGATAAAAATCAGTGATTATGGTAAGAACATAGGGCACCAGAACATGATCACTGGGACAATATAATACAATACAGTACTCATTGCAGTAACCAGATTTATTCTTTCTTTACAATGAATGTGCATTAGTTGCTAGATTTTTTTTTGTCAAACAAGATAGGATTGCTTCTTCACGTTTATCGCATTTGCGATTCCCATCACTTCGCACAAAAGAAAACTTGTACATTGACAGAAATTCGCTATCAGCTTTCTTGCAAACATTCACTTATTTTCTCGTCAGGAGACCAAACAAGTCAACAGTTAAATTTTACAAAAAATTAAAAAAGTATACACTGTGGCTGTTTTAATCAACATTACAAAATGTTATGTCAAAAATAATGGAAGAAACTTATTTTTGCTGCTGAAGGGTACCAGAAAGTTTGACTATTTCATACATTGGATTATGAATAAGCAACATTTTATATCCTAAAACCAAAAAGTGCTGATATGAGAATTTTTAAAATATTTTTAGACTTTCGAAAAATGTAGCCAGGTTCTTCTGACTTTATTCGAACAGTCTGTATAGATTTTTTAGGACTGAATCTTTCGTTGCTTTGTTATTTGAGGAAACCAGTTAATTGCTCAGTTTTGAAAAGTTCTGACCCCAAACACTTAAAACATATTATCGTTGTACTTATCTAATACTAAGCAGCACATTTCCCGTTTAAATCAATAGAGCCAGTTGAAGTATGCAGACAGTTCTTTTCGTCGATGTTTTGGAAAGTCAGAAATGTTGCGCGCCATATTGGCGCTTACTGAAAGCTGACGCAGGTCTGGGCAAGGTATCACGGTACTGATACAAACAACCGATCTGGAGTGGGCCCAGTACCCGAAAAAAACGGGTCAGAAATTTAGATAGTTAGAATGGAACCCAAATTTTGGTCAAGAATGTTGTTAAATATCTTTCGAGTTCCATTAAGAAAGCGACGAGAATTTTCCGGTTATCTTGAAACAATTCCCCAAAATTCAAATTTACAGTAACTGATATTTAAAAAAACAAAACATTCAACTAGCCAACACAAACGCAAGAAGTGGAACAGTAGTATACAAAAAGTTCAGTTGCTGCATGTGTATGCAAATTGATATCCAGCTGTTGACTAAGTGCGTTAGACGCCAGTTATATGAAGCAGAATTACATAATTTACATTTTGAAGGTTTGACTTTTTCCTGAGTCATTATAGCGATAGAAATATATCTCTTAGATGTAAAATTGTCTGAAAATCAAAAACATAATCAAAATGGTAATACGACATATCGATGTCCATTGTCGATTTTAAATCACGCAAATATGCATTTAAAACCGTCAGTTTAATTGTATCAGTGAGTTCAAAACATGCGAAATTCTACATTTGGACTGGCACTGACATAGGGGAAGCGTTTTCGCCGTTACCGGTAAGTGGCAGATAAGTGGATAATTTACAGTTACAAGGTTTAGCTATTCATACGCTATTTATTGGATCGACATTAGTGTCCTTAATCTATGAGTTTTCAAGCGATATAGAAGATAGGAATTCAAGAGTCATTGAAACTGCCTGCAGCTACAAGATAAGACTGAGAAGACATTTTTCAGAAGGAAATTGTCGAAACAAATTCAAAGCTGCTGATGTTTAGATTTCTGTAACACTGATGAAGTAAGCATTTTCACGGCTGAATATGGAATTATTATAGGGAACTTTGCGCCTGTGAGCTTATAACTCCTTGATAAAATGGTCATGTTTTCCTTCTGTCAGCTTCAATAGATTTTTGGGCACATAATTTTCTTTGAAAATCAAGTCATTCTTTAAAAAAATTTGATGTTACAGCTTTAATCGATTCTTTAGTTTTCTACTAATAACACCTTGATAAAATTGTCATGTCTTCTTTCTGTCAACTTCAACAGATTTTTGGGCACATAATTTTCTTTGAAAATCAAACGATACTTAATATTTGCTGTTACAGCTTTTATCGATTCTTTTGTTTCCTACTAATATTATTTTAACTTAAGTTGGTGATAATTTGTTTATACGAATACATTTTTTTTTTTTTAAATGGGGTTTATTGAAATATCTTTTTCAAAAGTAAAAAGTAATTGTGACATGAAAGTATGTTGCAAATCAAAATAGTCACTTAACCTTATACAGCGGGAAAATTTCATCTGTACATGATGATGAACATGAGAGTAAAAGAGCAGAGCATTAAAGTTCCAAAAGGTTCCACGTGGGCCTGATATCGATCATCTGCCGACATCTGCCTAATAGTCAAAATGCAGAAGTAGTTGACCAAGAAATCTGGATCAGTAGGATACTGTTTTGGTAGAAATTTCTTCTAATACTATTGATTGTACATTAATTGCACAGGAAATGAAACAATTTTTTTTTTCAGTTTTGGATTATATTATCCACATCCATATGTGTACAGTCAACATCATTTTTTTAATGCTGAAAGGTCTTTTTGCCTGGGTGCATTCTAGCAAATTTGGTCAAGAAAAGAAGACTATTCAAGTATTTCTTTTCTAATTTTAGTAACGCGGGCCATAGTTGAGGGCGGATCAGCAACAGTTGTACAAATATGGAAGTTCCTAGCGCAAAGCTGCTTATTTAAAACTTGGTTAGATCGTATATTGTGATTTAGTAACGGTGACCGATTTTAAATACTAGTTTTGATCGGTATCATTTGTAAGAAAGGGAAAGGCCTTCATTCCATGATGCTTTATCAAATCTAGTCAAGTTCTGTTAAGCGTCGCCTGAAGAGAAGTTGTTTACAGGATCGTTTATTCTTTTCTAACGGCAGCCATATTTAATGGCTGACCGGAATTTTTTAAAAAGGTTTTCATCGTAGGACGATTTTTGTCAAATTTAATCAAATTCTGTGCCTCATTGTTGAAAGAAACAAAAGTACTTAAAAGATTTTTCTATGTTGAGTAAAGGCGACCATATTTGACGCTAAACAGGTTAAACCAGTCTGATATACCTTTGTGTCAGCATGCTTTCTATTAAATTTAGTATATTTTTGTCTTGATGTTTTGAGGAGAATTTCTTTAAACCTTTTTCTAACTGTAGTAACGGTGGCCAGTGAAGTTATAAAAAAATGTAAAATCTGTGTAAAATTCAAAGTGCGTCTCTACGCCACGGACGCGTGCGCATACTGTGTCATCCCTATATTCCCAAACCCGTGTACATTAAACTTCTAAATCAGAGTACGTGCCTACTAACTTTTTCCCATCCATATAAAAATAAACGAAGGACGCAGCTATATGTAAATTTCTCTATATTAGACCAATCATGGCTGTCTTACCATTAAACATAGTTCTTATGCATAACATCTATTGGTATTATGTTTTGAAAATGTCATTTGAGGCATGTATACTGCTCAGCTTTTATAACGTTAGTTAAGATGTTCAGATGTTCACAAACCCACCAATGACTTTATAGCCAGAACACTCGTAACATTCTCGGCCTTTTCCGTTCAGTCGAGAAAGAAACATCGGACATCATTCGTCGCCATTGAGAACAATGTTCTGAACTACGTTTGTTCAGTTGGGAAGAATAATTGCGACGGAAGGAGACAAAGTCACAGTCGGAACAATCTCGGCCTTTGCTGTCGCAACATTGTGGTGCACTCCGCTAGAGGCGAATCACCAAAGAACATCAAATTAATTTGTATTCCTGCAACTACTGCCGGGGTTATTTCTGGTCATGACAGAAATGGCCGAGCGATGTTCCGAACAATAACCACAATGGACCAATTGACTATTCTGTACAATGCATGCAAAGAACGACGATCTGGGTCACTCGAAAACGAAGCAGTCGGAACTTACACGTAAAAAAGAGCTGTAACTGTTTACTTACTCGCAACTCAGATGCCGCCAGGCATGCGCAGAACGAAGCTGTAATAAGTATATTTGATCGCAGTTGTCTTGACGCTAGGTCGTTGGGCATGAAATCAATCCCACCCCTACTCGATAGAAACCAAATCCATCTTAGGCTGACCCACCTGTCCCTCCCTATGATAATGCTGGTACTGGTTTAGTGCTCTGGGTGAACTCCCGATCTGATTAAAATCAGATCTTCACTTATTAATATATTATATTATATTACATATTCTCTATTGAAGTAATTGTCGTTTTGTAAAAAGAGAATAGTGTTTGAACCCAAGGGAATATGCAATAAAACTAGCAAACTATCGTGAACAGGCAGAGTGATAACCGTGAGCTAAATTTTAAAGGAGCAATTCAAATCAGGGCTTGGTACGATCATTATAAAAGTTTCACTTTACATGACCAGGGTGTGGCAAAAATTAAAAACTGCTCGTCATAATTGTTTTGGTAAAACAATATACCATATGCTTGTTAAGATGTATCAATAAACAAGCCTTGTGTGACTCTATGAGTTGCTTATTGGGTGCGCCTCCCTATGTAGGTATCGGCAGTCGAGATTGGAGTGTTATTTTACGTACCACAAAGTTACACAAACAGAGTCTACCAAAATCGAAAGTAAACAATTCACGATAACGATTATAGCACTCCAATGTTATATATCACGAAAATGATCCATCACTTGTTGTTTATATAGTTAAATGATATAATTTTCTGGGAAAAGTACGCACAGAAAAGTCCAAATTCAAGCATGAATACATTGCCTACTTTTTGTCTGTTGATGCGCTAAAATTCTGCTGTGATATTATGTTACCTTTTTGTAATATCTATGGAATGAAGGGGTCAACAATCGACCTAGTCCTTTTCTTAATAATATACGACTTAACTTACTTAACCCCGCCCCCAAAGTAAACTTTGTCAAAATTGAGAATGTCAACCGAAAACAACAGAACTCGCTACAAGAAAGTTCTTGTCTATTGCTGAATCACATTTATTGAGTTGTCCAAAGTTAGATCTTTCAACACAAATACATACTTTGCAGTTGGGGGTTGGGGTACCTTTTAGGTAGGGTCCTATTTTACCGCGAACGAGCTTCAAAAGGTTCGTGCAACTGAAGACGTGTTTTAATTAATTTGTTTTCTCACCAGTTTATTCAATTTCTTTTTTTTTTAAAAAGAGCAAAAAGAATACATTGAGGATGTGAGAACCTAATAGAACATGATCACGTGCCTAATGAGCCAATTTCAGTCATCTCGAAAAAGAGGAAGGATGATAGATAACTACGGGTATTATGGTCGAATGGGAGGAGTGCTCCCTGGGTGTCTCTCTAGCATGAAACTCTGCAATTGTCACACACACACACACACACACACACACACACACACACACACACACACACACTCCCTCTTATTTTCAGTAAGATGGTTTCATCAGTTGGAAAGTGGTCAGACTGTTTTCAAAACCCGATGTCCATTTGTTACAAACTGTAAGGAGCAATATCCGAGTATAGACCGAATTCTGTAAGAGTACACGGAATGGAAGTTTACGTCTGCACGCAATTCTCCTCTCCTAATCTGCAGTTATTGTTTGCAGGTCAACCAGAGGAGGAGAATCCCATACTTTGGTTCCCCATTTGTTTCTTGAAGTAATATATGCCTCAAGATTCTCGTCCAAGTCTTGAAATTTTTCATTTGTCAGAATTTCATGTCATTGAAGTCTGATTTCACAGTACATTTTTGCACTTAGTTGAGATTTGACCTTAGTATGACCTTTTTAGATCCAAGATCCCAGATGGCTTCCTCCCGTCCTTATCAGGACACTTTAATCAACAAAATGAATGTATACGTATGCGTCCTTTTAGAAAATGTCATCAAATTGAAAAATGATTTTATTTTTAGCCCTGACAGGCCAGCTAAGTAGCATTATTATCAGCAGCAGTTCTGTTTCCCGGAAAAGCTTTCACCACTGCTCGATAAAAAGCGCAACACGTAAAGTAAATTTAATAGACTTAACTCAGTCTTATCAAAGCAAAATAAATTAAACGATATATACAAAATTATGTATAACTCTGAGAATTATGTTTTTAAATCATTCTTATCGGGTGTCGCTGACTGTGCATATTAAAGTAATACATGCTATATGCAATAAAAGAAATCAATCTTTCAATTTACGAATGAAAACGAAGACCGCAATATCCTGCTCACACGTCAATAGTTTCGTCCATTAATAAACCATTTTGTTGAAAGATAAGAAATAATTACTGCAGACTATTAATTGTGATATAATATCGCTCTGGTAGCCTAAGTGGTTAAAGCGTCCGTCTCGGATGCGGGAGGTCGCGGGTTCCAGTCCCGGCCGAATCATATCAAGGACCATAAAAATGGTACTAGCAGTGTTCAGCATTAAGAGGGTAGTGTTAGACCGGCTTGGTGTCAGGATAATGTGACTTGTTGGGACATTAAGCCACATGTCTGCGGCATGATGATCCAGTGCTAGACATCACTAAAAACTGCCATATTGCAGACGTCGTAGCGATACGACTGAAAATTGTTAAAGCTACGTTAAAATCCAATAACACACACACACACACACACACACACACACACACACACACACACTCGTTGTAGCTCCCGCTTACTGTTTATAACAGTCCAAAGGTTGTACTCTAGGAAGTGTAAGTGCCGAGTCAAGTGGTAAAGGGTGATCGCATGAATTTCTTACGTTATGGGTTTTAATTATAGAAGTAATATACGAGATCTTACAGATTATTACAATTTTGCAAAGACCAATGAAATGTTGTTTTTATTGTTTTGGGTTTAACGTAACTTTTCGGCACGTGATAGGCTATACATGGCTGTCAGTTTAGTTAAGGAAGAACCAGGGAAAACCACTGGGAAGACCCCCCCCCCCCCGGCCGAGCCCGAGACTCGAACCAACGCGGACAGAGGTGGGATGGCTGTAATCGGTAAAGGCGAGCGCTTTAGACCACTTGACCACCTGGGGCCCCAAAGACCAATAAGAAGATCCCTTAGTTTTATCGACCATCGTGACGGCAGGTGAAAACTAAATAGCAAGGAATGATTAGTTATCTATGGACGAAGTAAGACGTGGGTGCGGTGAGATGGAGGTGGGGGTTAGTTATGAATACCTAGGTAAAGCGCAAAGAGATGCGTATCTTGAACACTGGATTGAAAACATAACTGTTCGATTTTTAAAAAAATAAGTAAATACGCTCCCTTAGTATTGGCAACTTCAATACAGTTTTTCTGTTCCAGTTTATTTCTTAGTTTAAAGTTATACGAATGAAACAAAATGATTAAGTTTGAATTGATATAAAAACATATAGGTGCTTCACAGTGAATAACGATAAATATACACTAAGGGTATATGAAAACGCCATGTAAAAAACCCCAACTCTTTGTTTTGATTAGACGTAGATTACCGAGTATTAGGCAGATCATTGATATACATTCTCAGAAGGTCTTAGGCTAAGTTGCTTGAAGTATAATTTCTATAATTTCACAATCCCAATCAGAGTTTGCCCCAATACCGGTGTTTGAAACATCATAGCAGACATATAAAATGTATCCTTTATTATTTTACTTTTCCTTCTTTATAGATCATCACTTTAACTGAATGGTCTTAACTGGTTGTGAAAGTGAGCTCTCTGACAAATCAAATCTCTGCCGATCATCATCTTCGCTAGCAAAGGTTCCGATGTGATAACCCTATCTACACCTTGGCGTATCGAGCAGATATTACTGTGCTTCGGGTCTGTGAATTTCATTGGATGCGGCGGCAAGCCACCGCATCCAATCAAAGTTACGTTGTTCAAATTTGAACACTGTTCCTACATGATCGAAACAAAGGGGGGGGGGGGGCACACAACTTGAATGGACTGATAAATAAGCAATTTTCCAGTGCCGGTCCGTGTTTGCACGAATACCTTTCACTCAAATACACATATAATGGCTTCCTTCTGGTACATGTCATACTTTCGATGTTAAACTTCCAAAGTATCCATTTTAGGTTAATTGCCACCACCATTTTCGGCCGATGTACAATGCACCACGCTATTATTTTGTTGGCATTACATACTAAGGGAGGCAACTCATGAAATCCAATAGATGTCACTAGGACAAAGCACCAGTATATCTGTTCGATCCGTCAAGGTATAGAATTATCATATAGGAACCTTGGCTAGCGAAGATGGCCGTTGCATTTTGAGGTACGAGTCAAAAGGCCAACTTCATATGCTTGATTTGTTGTTTGTGTTTGTGTTTGTTTTTCGTTTTTCTTTCTTTAATAAAATTTTGTTGTCCTTGCAAGTAACATGTCTTTGCTATCAAAGGATGCGATATGGATAACGCATAGGAACCCTGACTACCAAAGACAGATTAATTTCTGTATCAATTGTCAGATTTTAAAAAAGAAACTAGAATATTCATTTGAATATCATTGAGCGGAAACTGGTCGAAGCAAAAAATTCACTTCGACGGACGAAAAAGGATTACGCTATATGTATTACTACTTTCTTGGTAGAACATAAAAAGTTTTCATTTTCTTACTCATTATATTTGACTGGTTCAGTGTCCCTTGTTTGCTGAAATAATGAGCATTCGGTTCAGCGGAAGGATAGGGACAAGAGAAACGATTTTAAAGAGTGGGTATCATGCTTATACTGCACGTTCCGATGTTTTGGATGAAGTTTAAAGTTTGATTCAGTTTTATTTTAAAAATCAACTCTCTTTTAAGAGGACGAATACGGTAACCTAAACCTTGTCTGGTGTCTTCAAATGGGTGTTCATTAGAGACCCCATTAGTGACACTAAAGTGCACTCTTTCTCCTTGTTTTCTTGGCGGATTAACAAAGTTAGCATTTAATGAGGTTGACTTCCGATATGGCTTGACCCCGCCTGAGTGTTTACTATCAATTACTCCTCGTTTTACTACTACTGCTACAGGAGTTGTATTTCAGAGTAATATGGCACTGAAAGATTTTATTGAGATGCGGAGTCATATTTCGGTCACAAAGAAAAAAAAA
>JAECUM010009015.1:0-16802 GCA_016617855.1 Megalonaias nervosa
ATCGATATCGGTGATAAAATCAATAACATGATTATCCAATATCTTTGCATTTTCATTAAAATCTTTAAGTACCCCATAAGACCGCTGATCATCTACAGATGGTGCTACCAAATATAACCTATCCCATTTGAGCCATCGCATTATTAGATTGAGCAACAATTGTGTTTTACCAGATCCAGATGGACCTATTATTATCATTCTGATAGAATTCGGAAGCGCTGGATGGTGCTTTACTGGTTCTTGTTTTCGTGTTGCTGAAAAATCAATTATATCCATATCATTAATAACATGAGTTTATATTGTGTTCGATGCAGAGCGTTAACACCTACTGCCGAATTAACAACGATAACAACAAAAAATAAAAGACGTGCAATTACAGGTAAATGTGTAAAATGTGGCACAAAAAAATATAAATTTATTTCATCAAAGACAGGTGGAGATATAGCCGCTTCATTAGGGAAATTACCAGGAACCCCATGGGCTAAATACCCCGGTGAGAAACACCTTCCTGGATATAATTATTGTGGTCCTGGAACCCGACTTGATATCCGACTTGATGATCAAGATCAACCTAGACCAGGAGAGCATCCAGTAAATAAGATTGATCAAGCGTGTCATGTTCATGAGGTTGCGTATAAAAGTAAGGATTTACAACAACGACATCTCGTGTGAAATTGATTCATGCGTTAAATTCTATACCTAATAAATCTCTCAGAGAAAAACTCGCTAGTTTTCTAGTAAAAACTGCTATGAAAAGTAAAATAATGCTAGGGGCTGGTAATTAATTATATAACTAATATAATGGAATCTGTTTATTATTCCCCGAGAGGATATTGGAGAGGCAAAGCAGCTATTACTAAACTTTCCGAAGCAGCAAAAGTCTCACGTAATGTCGCTGCAGCGTGGTTAGCACGACAGGCAATATGGCAGATTTATCTACCACCACCTAAAAAATTCAATACGCACATTTTGATGTCAGCGTCCCTAATGAAGTTCATCAAGCAGATATTTTGTTTTTACCACACGATACTATTAAAACACGTGGACGAAAATCACGCACGTACAAATACGCATTGACTGTCGTTGACGTTGCAAGTAGATATAAAGAAGCGGAACCATTATCAACAAAGACAGCATCTGAAGTTGCATCTGCGTTCGAGCGAATTTACCAGCGAGGACCTTTGCAATGGCCACAATTATTACAGGTTGACCCTGGTAAAGAATTTCTTGGTACAGTATCATCATTGATGAAGCGACATAACGTTAAAATCAGACGAGGACATACTGAAATTCATCGTGATCAGGCAATCGTTGAACGATTTAATAGAACACTTGCTGAGCGGTTATTTGGATATCAATACGCGAGGGAAATATCTACCGACTTTAAGTCCGGAGAGAGATCTCGTGAATGGGTTGCAAGATTACCAAGTGTGATATCTGCGCTAAATAATGAAATTACTCGTGCAACTTCCATGAAACCTTCTAATGCAATTACAAAAAAATATATAGCCCGTAGCGATAAACAACAACCTCAACCGGTATTAGGTAATGTAACTGTAAGATATTTATATGAGCCTGGGGAACTTGAGGGTGGTAAAAAAAGAGCAACCGATCCTGTCTGGAGCGTTACTATACATACAATTTCTGACATAGTTAGATCCACTGGAAGACCTGCAATCTACAGATTAGATTCTACAACCCCTCAGCGTGGATTTGTACGTGAACAATTACAAGTAATTCCTGCGGATACACAATTACCACCACATACAATTACATAACCAGAACCTCTACGTCGATTGCATTCAAGACAGGTCAGCATCACATTATCACGTGTGTGACCTAGATCGCTATTAATTCTATCTACGGTAAATTGTCTTGGATTATTATTCGAATACTGCCATAGCATCTTACAGTTACAGCTTGCACAATCATTATTCTGTCGTTGTTTTAGCGTTATAATAAATTCAGCATCAATATCCAAGTCACGTTTATTTTTTTTGTCACATTACTTATAACCCGCTATTTTTTTCTTTATTGCAGCAGTGTCGTTAGTGATTTCCTCAGTTATCACGTAATCTATAATAACCCTATGTAGTTGAGATATTTTTCTGACTCGAGAAACTGCAAGATAGACTAAATTTGACCATTCAATCCGATCATCTACGATCCAGATATTTGTATCAGAAATAGTTAATCCTTGAGATGAGTGAATCGTTATAGCGTATCCTAACGTCCATGGAGATTTATCTATACTCAATGCGCATTCAACAACATCAATAGCAACCAAAACAATATCATTCAAGACAAGATTCTGTACACCACCACCAGGAATTTCCACTTCGATATTCTGTCGTCGAGTATCTGCTGGGCGATAACATAAAGGTACAGGTATATCTGAAAACTTTTCTTTATGTAACGTAAATAATTTCTTCTGTAGTTCATCACGAACTATCTTTCTACTTGCGACTATCAAATCAGCGGGTCTCCATAAAGTCCAAAACTCACTCATCGTAGTTTCTGGAATTACTCCTCGCATTATCTCACATTGTATTTTATCTGGCTGCAGTCTGATTAATCTTTTAAACTCCTTCAGCGGTTCATCAATGGCTCTACGGTCATCATTTATTTCTTCACAATAATCTACGTTATTCGTCAGCCATTCATGTGGAGATTGTCCAATAAAAGGTGGTGGTTGACCATGATCACCACACATTATCACAGCAGTATTCTTTAATAACAGCCATTCAAGAAATACTTTTAATACTTCTAACGACACCGTGCATATCTCGTCCCATATAATATACTTAGGTATATATTTTTCACCCATTCGTTCAGGAGTAAATGTGTCTCCACACCATCTAAAGAAACTATGGTATGTACATGATTTTACTCCTCGCTCTTTTATTTCCCTGGCTAATTTATGTGTAGGTGTCAAAACAATTATATCTGAACTATTATTCATAAATAAGTTAATCGCACGAGTTGTTTTGCTTGAACCACCGCATCCGTTAAGATAAACAGTCTTATGTCTAGCTACAGGGTCGTATACAGATGGTGCAGATGACTTTGATGCTTGATCACTGTTTTTGTAATATTTCTCCATAATTTCAACGTCTGCAGATCCAGAATAGCTAAGTATATTCTCTTGTTTTATTCTCCATGTCCCCCATTCACCATTACCAAGCAGCGGTTTTAATAAATCCTTATATTTTTTATGTATATAAAATGAATCCGTAGCAACTCTGACAGCATCATTAGGAAATCTATTTATCATCGACAATAGATTTATTGAAACATAAGCCAACATCGAAGATCTTAAATGAGTGAACTGCGGTGAATCGCCATCAATATAGCTCACAATCGTACCTAGTTTGGTCCCGTCTGATAAATAAGCATTACATCGGTTTACAAACGTATTTTTTTCCGTTGTATCAGCGATTACAAAATCTAACTCAGCATCGTCCATAATCAATCTTGTACAGTGTCGTTTATAATCGTACGAACTACCTTGAGTAAACTTGCCGATTATCTTTCTACCAAGATCTTTTGCAAGTTTTTCATCGTCCCTGCATTTACAGTCATCTTCGTCAAGATCAAGGAATTCTTTCCTGGCATCATCGACGGGTTCCGGTAACCAAACCTGCTTCTGCGGACGATATGATATAATCGCTTCAGTTACTATCAACGATATTAAAATTCCAGCATCAAGCATATACCTCAACAGCACTATCGGTACCCAGTACTTCTCTGAAAAATGTTTTCCAAACCAAATATAGTTGATAGGATGAAGATTTTGTGCAAACTCGAATGATTCTACACAAGCATCAAAATCTGGTAGGGATCCGTTTATCGAAACCTTGGTCATCTCGTGTGATGGATGTCCAAATTTCTTAAAGTATCTAGAACATTCCCCGTATCCAAGAAAACTTCCAGGATAACACGCTGCCATATCAACAGAGATAACGTCACTTTGGTTCTATTTGGTATTCCATAATCCACCGTGTCCATATTCTATACAGCTATTCCGGACATCATCAAGAAATACCGATCGTGTCGGTTTCCATGAATTTTTCTCCTGAGCGAAATGGGCAGCTACTGATGAAACGGTAAAACAATTATTTAATAATTGTCTAACTTTGACATCGTCTGAAGTATATTTCAGCACAAGATGTTCCATTTCTTCATGAAGAGATTCTGTACGGTAAATATTACCATTAGGCCGTACAAACTGATGGTAATGTTCGTATTCTGAACTTTGAAACAACCAAACAGAAACAGGGTCACTTTTACTATTATTTTTGATAGTATCAAGTATATGACCATCATAAAATTTAGCCGTTCTATCTCGTGGAAATATTGTTACTACTGAGGTCCACGCATGCGAATTATGATCGACTATGTCTATGGAAGCTCCTCTTGATTCATATTTTGATTTATACAAATCTCTCCTGTTAACGTCTTCACTGTTATTGGGAATTTTAATTTCTTTTCTAGCTCAGCGACATCTTTGATAGACCCTCCGGTATCTTTAACTGTTTCTGCCCATGTGTTTATTTTTTTACGTCTTAAATCTGTCAGGCCATTACCACGTATCGCGTTTGTAAAATGTATCTTTAACTGTTTCTGCCCATGTGTTTATTTTTTACGTCTTAAATCTGTCAGGCCATTACCACGTATCGCATTTGTAAAATGTTCTGTAACTCGTTCAGCTACACAGTTTATTCTCGACAGTTTCATCGGTTTAAGATTCTTAACATCAGGTTTATCATTCAGCGGATATATTGCATATACAACTGCGGTCACAGGATACCCTCGCTCATAATATGGCTTATCAATACCAGTAAGTATTCCGGGCTTGGATCTGTTATTTAAGAGAATAATATTACCCCCGGACTGCACACGTACTGGATCACGCTTATCACGAATAATCCAGATATCATCATCTGTGTTTACAATAAATTTTATTAAAATAAAATATTTTTGATTATCAAGGTGGTTAATAACTACTTTTCCTCGTTCGTCGTTCATCATATTGAAAACACTTCCAAATCTGAATGTTGACCATACATGAGCAGCACCATCGTCACGAAATTCTTTTTTGGCTTCACGGATACGTTTAGTTATATCTTCATTCGTTAAAGCTAGATCCTGCATCGAAACACTAAATTTATATTCTGATAGTCTGTCAAGGTCAAATCTAGCAGGGGAAGGTTCAATCATGGATAATTCCTCCATATAATTAAAACAAATATTTAAATTGAATTTTTAGTATATATATAATGATTGAAACAAAGAATTACTGCCACTGGCTTAAAATCGGACATACTTCTCCTTGTAACAGAGCATGCGTGAATGAATTATGTAGCTACCATATGCAATGTGTTAGAAATGGAAGTTTAGGACCAAAATCAGTGTGGTGCTGGAGTTAGAGGAAAAACTCGGTTATGTGTAAAATGCGGCGGTAAAAAATATAGAGAGTTAAAACGTTATTATGACAAAAAGAATGGTAAATCCCCTATAAAAACCTTAGAGGATTATCTGGCCAGATTTCAGAATAATGACTTAGACAAATAGTATTAGTATATAAATGGAGCAAAACGAATTTGTATCGCATCCGATCATCAAAAATTATGAAGCGTCTCGTGATGGCGTGATCAGGCACTGTAGATTAAAAAAATCAGTCGGTAATCTTAATAATAAAGGTTATTTTGTATTTAATACCAGTGGAAATAAACATTATTGCTCACATAAATTCATATTCGAATGTTTTCGTGGAGTAGTTGAAAATGGACTTGTAGTTGATCATATTGATGGAGATCCCAAAAATAATAATCTATCTAACCTGCAAGCTGTTACATCTAGTCAGAATTCTGCACGTGGAAATACTGGAAAATATCCCAAGATCCCGAGGTCGGTTAAATCCATGAATATACAGACAGGTGAAAAAATAACTTTCCCATCAATGAATGCGGCTGCCAGATATTTTAGCATACATCCACAATCAGTACGTGATGTTGCAAATAATATTACTAGATCTGCAATTTCGAAAAAATATAATCAGCGGGTAATATTTGAATACGTCAAATAACTCTTCAAAACAAAAACAGATAGTTCGACTGTCAGTTTTGCCAGGGTTTTTGTTTAGCCATAACTACAGTCAAGGGTCCACCTTCACCGTCGCTGCTCTCAGCGTCATTATTGACAGAATCAGATAGCATAATCTTTCTTAATTGCATTATACGATTGTCCACGATCTTTTTTCTTTCGTACTCGTGAGATAGTTCGGATTTAACCTTTTCGATTGACTGTGCAAGAGGTGCAAATAGCTTTACCTGATCATCGTTTACCATAGCTAGTGATTCAAGCATAGATTGATAGATTAATTTTATAAATCCGTAGTTTGAAGGTAGTGTATATTTATTATCAAATTTTCTCTGTTGCAGTGATTCAAAATCGCATATAATTTTCTGAGGGTCGAGATTATCAGATATTTTTATTCCGTTGTTTTAGTTTTTTAATAGCACAGATAATATCATTGATGTTTTCATGGTTCATTATATATATATTTATATATTTAAAATAAGTTTTAACTTTGGCCTTTATTTTATCAAAAATAAACAGCAGCGATGACATTCGGTCTACCATTCTACTGGGACCCCTTAAAGCCTTTACCAATAAGATCCTAAGAGTCCCTTTTTTATATGGCATCTGATTTTATTTTTTTTTTTGTGTATGGGCACTTTTCATGGTTAAGACCTGTCTTATGGTCCACAGGCATCTTATTGAGACTTTTTGGTCCAGCGGACATTCTTTCTGAATGCCACTATGTGGGTACCCTTCAGTGAGGTCACAAGGTCACGAGTTCACATCACCCTACAGTTTATTTTGAGAGGCGCAAGCGCATAGACACTACGATTTCATGTAAACCCCCCCCCCCAATCAAACCCCGGGTAAATGTAAAAATACACTCACCACGTTGTTCAACATGGTGAGGGGTACATGAAATCTCAAGGGCTGCTTGCGCCCCCCACTTAAATAGCATCAGTCGCCAAATGCAAGATAATATATCTTTGGCATTTTTTGAGACTCGAACATGCGAGTAGAGCTTCGATCTACGTCCAACCGTCTTACCACTTCGGCCATCGCTCTCTTATCAATAACACAGTTAAATTTAAGTATATAAAATATTTGCGCTATCTCACAGGATTTGTATTACTAATGTAACGTGAATTTACTTCAGTTTTTCAAAATTAATAAAATATTTGCGTTGTCTTACAGGATTTGTATTACTAATGTAACGTGAATTTACTTCAGTTTTTCAAAATTAATACAATAATCGCACGTATGGAGTTATCGTTCGTTAAGGTTCAAAGTACGTTAGAGCTAAAAATAACTCTACGCTACTTGGTATATAAAACTAACGTGAATTTAAGGTTATTAGAGTCAAAATATCCCTCTCTGTTACAAATTGCTGCTTTACTAACAGCGATTCTTACAAAGAGAAGATAGATCACTAAATAATTAACGAAAAACGATATATATCGTGTCCGTACGGGGACTGAAATACCTCGATTACAGATAATATGTATTATCATGTAAGAAGATCGTAAAGGGAGATAATCGTTTAATTTACTCTACAGAGAGACAGCAGAGTTATCGCGCTTCATTATATAATCAGTTACAGTGAAAAAAAATAATTTTTATCTGCGTTTTGAGAGAAGACCTGCCAGGTGTTACAATTTAGACCCTCACGGAGCAAGAAATCTGACTAAATAACATAAAACAAGCAAAAATAACATAAACAAGCAAATTTTCTCAGATCTATAATATTTTCTGAATTGCAAAATAATTTATTCGCTAAACGAACAGTGTTGGTGCGCAAATACGACAACTCTACGAGTGTATATACAGATTAATATTAAGATTCTCTCCTCGTAGATCCAAAATGTGTCCAGACTGGTCAGTAAGTTTGAAATTTATTCTCGACAATAACGGATTATGTACACGTAGATAGACGGGGTTAATTGGTTCAGATACAATTAACCACCCAGGAGGAGCTTGAGGACTAAATGCATATAACACATAACCTTGCTCCGCAGTGCCACTGCGGTAGTTAGATTTCTCAAGGTCTACTTGATAACTGCCATCAATTACATCACATACTAGATTGACTGCGATCGTTGATGTTATATTAACAACGCCTGGCGATATATGACGACCTCCACCGTATGGATCGTTGTTATGTTTAAGAATAACCGATGGTGGGGCTATTTTTATCCACGCTGCATGTATTTTAGGGAAATATTCATCAATGACATCGTTGAGTGTTTTCTTCATTTCAGCGTTATTTAAATCTGGTATTATAAATGTTTGTAAATCTTTTTCTGTTATTTTGTAATGATCAAGAAATAATTTCTTAAGTTTTGGAGATGTGTAAGGATTTCCATCGAGTTTGGATCAAATTCAAATTTTATATAAGACCATGGATCTTCATTTGGATATTCTAGATCTTTAATGAATTTTTTTTTCTGTTGTGAGAAATTCATTTTTAGTTGGTTCTGAAATTCCATTATAAACCGGTGGAATATCAGGCCATCCTAACACAGATCTAATCGAACTTTGATAGATGTCTACGAGATAACCAGGGGAATTTATTTCAATCACCGCTGATAATGTTGGTTCGTAAGCAGTAATCGCTATTTTGGATTCTTTTTCTGTAATGGATTTAATTCTGCGTTGAAATTCATCGTTGATCTGATCTATCTGATAACTGCCAGTTGGAATACTAACTACTTGCCAATCAGGAGTTCCATCAGGTTTATTCTTATTTGCGAATACTAATGAATTATCTGGCTGTAGTCCACCAAATGGTTTTGATCTAATGTTAGGCCAGCTATGATAAACCCGCAACTGTGCTAATGCTATTTCCTTTGCAGGAATTGCGATTGGAAAGTTAATGCTAAATTCAGGATTAGTAGAACTTAATGAAACCATTGTAGTTTTTGACGGAGTCGTATTAGTGACGATCTGCTGAAGTAATTCCCTGTCTGTCATTATTATTATCGTTATTATTTAATTCGTCAAAATCATTAGCGGTCACCTTAAGCGCATCATCATAGGTTTTCATCATCATCGCAAATTCAGTATCGGATATTTCACCATCACTAACGCATGAAGAAATATATAAGGATAGTTTAGAACATGCCTCTGTTACTGTATGTAATTTAATCATATAATCGTGCAATTTAACATTTGTACAGGTATCTATCTTTTTAGCTATAATACCGAGAACACCAGCAATAATCGTTGATGCTGAAACAATGATGGTTATAACAACAGGTGCTGTCATTGTCAATGTTGATAATAATAATCCTGCTCCAGCAATAACAGCAGAAACTGAGTAAACAACTACATCGATAACAACTATACGCCTTTTGTATTTTTTTATTTTTATGTTATAATAATTAATAAAATCCTTTAGTTTAGACAGACGTTCATATACTTGATTGTATCTGTAACGTTGAACGTCAATGCGAGACTGAGGTTGATCCATTATTGTTATATTAAGTGACTAATTGTGGTGTTCCAGCTACAAATTCCAAACACCACCAGTAAGACGTTGCGGTTATTGTTTGATCATCTGCTTCCAGTAAAAATATTTCTTCAGTATCTTTATTTAACACTATAGATACAACTCCAGAGAAAGCATCGGCTTAATGACGCCATGGAAATGTTGGAGTATAAATTTTAAATTTTGCAGAGCTAAAGATAGACAGTCTATACACACCAGTAACTTGTGCGGTATATCTAATAATGTTATTTTGCTGTGACCATGTTGTTAATCCTGATGCTACTGTGTGCAGGACATTGACGATCTGATTGTGAAGGATTTTAATCAGATTAGTTTTTTGAACAATATTAGGTATTCCACTAACAATATCATTGAGGTTCATGTTAACGTCAGCTAGTTTTATGTTAACGGTTGGTGGATCACCAAAAAAATCTTTAATGGGTTTGTTTATGTTTCTACGAAAATTTAAAAACGTTTCCACGTGTTTAGTAAAAGTACCATTGAGTGTGGTCATTTCGTCATTGATTGTTTTTAGCGAAGTTGTCGTAGGAATGTTGCTATCGTCTACATATTTCTTCGTTGCAGCGTCAAAATCTGATTCTGGTGTTCTAAGATTATTAATACCATTATTATTCATGTTGAGAAATGCACGCATTATACCACCGTTGACTAATACGTACTTAGA
This sequence comes from Megalonaias nervosa, assembly GCA_016617855.1. NCBI lineage: Eukaryota > Metazoa > Mollusca > Bivalvia > Unionida > Unionidae > Megalonaias > Megalonaias nervosa. The sequence goes on from JAECUM010009015.1 coordinate 10,257, forward strand.
TTCTTGATCGTCGACATATTTTTTTGCTGCGGCGTCTGTATCTACGGTTGGATTTCCAAAGTCTATAATTTTATTTTGATTCATGATAATGCCATCCCTGAATGAATCACCAGCTCGCTTGATAAAATCGTTAACTGACTTACCAGAATCTTGTATTTTACCCTGATCAGAGAAAATAACGATATTATCAACAACTGCGGTAGGAATTCGTACGATTACATCTGTCAGTTGTATGTTACTCGTTTTTAATCGTCCTTGTTTATCCTGAAAAACAACAACTTCATTTTGATCCACACTTGTAATATTTAATAAATCGTCAATCTCATTTCTGAGTTGATCAAGAGTTGCGTATTTAGATAAATCAGCTTGCTTCTGAGCTTTGCGAGATCTTCCATAAATATCTACCATTATATTTATTAGTATCCGTTTAAATGTGACAATGTGGTATATTCATGCACGACTTTATGAAGTGGTTTTGTTGATTTTGATATAGCATCAAGTACATTAAGTACTTCACGACCACATATTGGTGGATCAGCTAGTGTTTGTGTTGGTAACGTTGAATACCAGATTGGAGCAATATTATTGCTGACATAATGAAGAAATTCCTTAGGTGGCACTAATCCATATGAATCAAAGTAAATAATTCCACGTGGATCAATTGCATATCCAACCCAATGCGTGCCTAGTCCAGAGTTTTTATCGAGATTAATAATACCAGTTTCAATATTATTCGGTTGTTTTGGTAATTGATAGCGCATAAAAACACCTCTGAAGTTTTTTATTTTTAGTTTTTTAGCAGCATTAAGTAAATCAAAATTGGACATAGGCGATATCAGTAAACTGTCCCGGGAAGTCTTAGACCCTTTCCGGACCATGAATACGGGGTCCCGGGAAGTCTTAGACCTTTTCCGTATCATGAATATGGGGTCCCTGGTAATCTTAGACCTTTTCCGTACCGTGAATATGGGGTCCCTGGCAATCTTAGACCTTTTCCCTTTTTTTTGATTCCCTGTCCGGTTGCTTTCTTTAATGCCATTCCAGCAGCGGTTCCAACAGCACCTAATGCAGCTGCTTTTGCAATAGCTGGGGCTGCAGCGGCTATTAATGCTGGTATAGCTGCGAGAAGTGGAAATGTACCACCTGTCTTAACAGCATCTTTGATGGCACCCGCAGAAAGATTAAGTTTTATACCTTTATTTGATTTTTTAGCTTCATTGAAGTTTCTGAATTGACGCTCGGTCAACGATAATTTATTTGAACCGCTCATCTGTTCTCGCTTTAGCGATATTTTTATTCCACAGTTATTTTTTGATGCTGATTGTAGCCTTTTAATCTGACCAGGAGTCAGGGTAACACTAGCGTGATGATAAGACATTATAATTATTATCCTGATTTTAAATCAAGGTGATCTAATTACATGTTTTCTACTGGAGCATCAACGACTCTCATTCGTCCACTAACACCTTCAAGTAACATCGTCTTATCGCTGAGTATAACGGCTATTGCTCTGTAATTGGCAATAACCCCTATTGTCACACGAGCTCGAAAATGTATATCGACTACTGATTGTCTGGTTAAATCTAAATGTTCCAGCGAAAAGTAATAAATCGGATATAAAGTTGTAAAATCTAACTGTGATATTTGTAAACCAGTATCAATATTTTGATCACGCCCATGAACGTCATTAGACGATGATATGCACGTGCTACATGATTTTGATCGAAATTCAGTAATATATCCTCGGATGGTTCTTGATGTCCATTTATCCTTAACGAAACCTCAGAAACACCAAGATTATCAAATATCATAATACTACGTGTTTGATCATTTACCCGTGCAGCATCTTGAAATGCAATAAATATATGTCGTGGTGCGGCTATTCCCTGCTGAGAAGCTATCTGCCATGTAAATAAACCATTAATGTTACTTTGAATAGAATCTGTGGTCATTGTTAACCATGATAACATCGATTTACCACCGCTGCCCATGAAAGCAAGTAACCGATCTTCTTCAGATATTGGTGGAGTCATTACTGGCATCCATAATGAAAGTTTTGTAAGAATTACTTTACCAGCATCACCAGCGGGTCGCCATATTACATCATCATCAGTGCCTTTTCGTACAAGTACAACTGTATGTTTAGCTCCGAAAATGACTTTTCTGACATTTCTACAGAATCCAAAGATATGTGACAATGGAATCGCACATGAAAACGCTCTTCTATTACCCCGTAAAATTGCTCGACGTGATCTAAATCCTAAGTTAAAATCTGGATCTACATTAATAATCATACTTTGTACATCAGCGTTGGCGTTTCTGGCAAAATTTCTTGGTTGTCCTATTTCATATTGTTGATACTCTGGAGAATTAGAAGTATCTTTTACAAACATCATTGATGGACCAGTTGATCTTGAATAATCATTTCTGTATCTTGCAAGACCAAGTATTGTTGTAGCAACGTCAACGTCTTTCTGAATTGATTCAATATTTTTTTCCGTCAATCATGTACGTAGCGCTATCAAATAACGCCATAATACCGTTATTAACAAAACCGATACTAACATCGTCTCCATATGCTGCTGGTACTGCAGGATTAGCGATATTTAAAAATTTCACCTTCTACTTCAATAAATGCTTCAGCGGGTAAGAAATACCTACTTGTATCCTGAACTTGTAGTTCAATTCGTCCACGCTGATCTGGAATTCGAGCGTCATAAGATGACTATCGATAATCACGCACAGACTCATCCTTGAGTACTGGTGCATCCATGTCGAACGCTGTATCAGATATACGTTTGAACATCTTTATTATAATTATTATCGTCTAAAACGAAGACCACTTCGAGAAGTAAGACCACTTCCTGCTATCAGACTAGCGGTTATATTTTTTTCTTTTTCTGATAATAGTACATCAGCCAACTCTGCTAGTTTTTGATTAGCAGCTTGGTTTATTATTTTACTAATATTTGCAGGCATTACTTCAGTGCTAGGTAATTTTACAGGTTGAAGTCGGACCGCAGGTCTGCGTATTAATCGTGTTAGTCTATCCTTGATCGCTGAAAACGCTTTACTAGCGAGATTACCAGCAGCACCAATACCTTTTTCACGAACAACATCAATAGCTTTCATCCCCAGTTGCTTTGCAATCGGTATTGCTTTTGGGGCTATCCTTCTAAACAGACCCTGAACAATATCACCTAGTCCATCTCCGTAGGTTGTTTTGTATACTGGTAATCGTGAATTTACTGTCCTGACCATGGTTGGTCCACGTTGATTACTATATACGATCATTGTATTATAGTAGCTGTTATTTAATTACATACTCAGTCACTATAGTAGCCATCAGCAATTTCATTAATGAGGGATCGATATACATTAACATCCATAATTCCACCTGTAAATAATCGTTGACAAATATCAGCTGCTTCATTAATTATCTCTGTAGAATTATTGCCAGCTCGTTTTCCTCCAATGAGGATTTCTAGTCGATTAACATCAGCAAGGACGTTATTGGGGCAAGTAATAAGGCCACTTCCTAAACCACTTCCAGTTGCGCCAGGAGTATCATAAAATTCTTCTTCTTCTTCTTCCTTACCTGTTGTTTGGACTGGTTGTAGTTGTTGTGATCGTGGTAATTTAATTCGTGGTGATTGTGGCAATGTTGCAAATTCTTCTTTTGGTAGTTTTTTTTTTGTTGTTGTTTTTTTTGTTGTTCTTCTTCTTCCTTTCTTAATTCAGTTATTGTATAAATTTCCCTGTTATATTTCCTATAAAGCGGATCATTTTCACTAACTCGATTCAAACCACTATATATCTTAAATATTGCTTTATACCAGTCATAACGGCTTTTAAAATAATCAGCGTGTTCAGGGTTTAGTAATCTATGTCTGGTAGCAAAAGTACTTTCAGCAATATTAGCCAGCCCTTCTATGTTTTTAATATTGTTTTGAATTAACTTAACAGCATTTGGATTAAATTTATCTGCTACTTTAACAGCTGGTCTTTTTTGTTTGGGTTCTGGTGCTTTAGCGCCCTCAGGTTCTCCCTCAGGTTCTAGTGCTTCAGCGCCTTCAGGTATTGGTTGTATTTGTTGTATTTGTTGTATTTGTTGTATTGGTTGAGCAGCAGCTATTTCAGCTGGAAGTCCACGTAAAATCTCTTTTGTCTGTTTTGTTCGCTTTGCTATTTTTCCAGTTGCTTCAGCAGTTTTTTCTAGCGCAGGAAGAATACCTTTAGTGGTCTCTGTAATGGGTTTAAATAACTGTTCTGCACCTTCTGCAAATTCAGCCTGAGACTCTTGACGAGATTGTAGTTGTTGCTTGAATAAATCACGGACGGGTAAATATTTTCTAATTGCCTGTAGTCGCTCTCGAGCTAATCTAGCTGAATGTGGTTCTCCAATACTCATTGTTAATATTTATAATAGTTGTTTAATTTATAGCAGCAGAGCGTGGACGACAAAAATTGAGTGACCCGGAGGGTACCATAATATTGGAGACCAATTAGAGAAAATGTCATCGATAGAACCTTTTTTTTTTATAAAATAAGGGCTCAGAAAAGTTGTAGGTGCACCCTCTCTGAAATATTTGAAGGGTATCATAATAGTGGAGATCAATTAGAGAAAATGTCATCGATAGAACCGTTAAAATGCAAAAATAAGGTCAAGAAAAAAGTTGTCTGTTCACCCTCCCTGCTGCTTACCTTATAAACAACCTAAGAGCAGTTTCGAACATCGGGTGACTTACTGAAGTGCAACCACATTGAGCTTGGATACACGTTTTTAACCAGCATTTCATATAGTCCTGCTCATGCCGCTGGCTACTGTGCAATTCAAAAATTTTGTTGTGCAGCTAAAACCAGAATGATTACATCAACAAGACGTGCAACAATGGCTACAATAACATCCAAGGTTCAGGTTGCACACATCCAAGCAATAAATATTTCAAAGAAGTCAAGTGAAAGTAGCTGAAATCGACTATCAGTGGCAATTAGATTTATCAGATGTTGAACACTGGCGTTTAAGTTCTCATGGGACAAACAAAAGTTATTTACCTAAATGGACGAGAGAATTGTTTCATGTCACATGAAAAGACGCGATGCTGTCTATAAATTGGAAGATATGAACGAATAAGAGTCCAAAGGAACGTTGAACATTACTGAGTTACAAAGAATGACCAAAAAGGAAAAACGGCATGTACAATGTCGATAGCATTCTCAATCGTCTAACACTTACAGTGGGAAAACATCGACTCAAATAAGTGAATGTTCACTGGAAAGGATAGACACATAATTAAACTTCCTGGATTGCCAAACAAAACGTCATCGACTGAAAAAAGTAGAGGTTACTATCATGCCATTAGTCACAGCTTTATCAGCTTTTCAGACTTCATCTCTCAAATAACTATGAAAACAACCAACGTGGCTGTGGCGTGGAGAAGGTGTACCTAAACTTGAAATCGTCTTTTTATGTGAAATTTTTGTTGTTTACTGTATCATCCGAGCTAAGCTGGGAAATTTGAGTTTGCAATAGGAGATAAACAACTTAGGACTGTTTTACGCAGCTGATGCATTGGTTATCTTCTTCCCAAACCTTTATTCAGATAGACCCACATTAACAACAACAACGATAGCCTTGCCATCGCCATTAACCACTCCTCTTCCAATCACAACAGCCTCTCTCTGGTGGAATCCTCGTTGTGAAATCATCCTTTGACATTAAGTGACTCCTCTTAGACCAGAACCATCAAACTAAGAATTGATTTAGCGTTACCCAGTCTCAGTTATGGACGTGTCTTCCAGCAATAAATTATATTTTTCCAAAGCCAAATTACCTCAGACGCTTCAGTTAGTTTAGGAAGCTTATTGGGCAGTGGCTTTGGTAGAAATTAGTTTTCCAAACTCAAGTCAAGAAAGTGGTTTACAACCAAACTACTTTCCTCGTCGAAATATGGAGCGAAAATGTCAAAGAACTGTTGTTCAAGGCTGATTCTCTCATTAGCAATCCAAAATGTCATCGCCACCTAATCCCCAACTGATCATCTATCTCATGAGAATTCCTGCAGGATTTTAGTTCAATTGTCAACATTCCGATACGGTTTCAGCTATGTACAAGAACCAGTTGGACAAATAACTGGAGAAAACTACCCGAAGTGTACTGATTGACCACCATAAATTGTTCATCGCTTTAATATGGATTTTTTTTCCTACGCCAAATCAGATTTTTTCCCAGGCTGTTTTCTTTTCTGGATGTAAACACGAAGGAGCACCTCGTTAAAAAGACATCATCAAGCAAGATGGACTCTACAAGTAGTATTGTAACCCTATCGAACTGAACATAAGAGTGACTTTGATTTCTGTTCAATCTGATTCCGCCGAGCACAACGTCGTGTGAAACAAAGCTGTTCAGCTGCTGCGATCAATTCCTTGCACAGTGCATTCTACCATAACTGCCAACGATAAAGGCGGAAACTTTTATAATCTTCAGTTAGAATTTGTATATACTCATTATCTTTCTGTCGTATTTTAAGTGTATCAGTAATAATA
>JAECUM010009016.1:0-69890 GCA_016617855.1 Megalonaias nervosa
TCTAATGTGAAATGAAATGTGACTACTGTCACAGTTACGTTTTTTAATAAACTTCATACTTTACATCTTAGGCAAACGGCTACCCTTAGTGTCAGCACGTTTCTTTTTGTATAAAAACAATAACAATATTCTTGTATAAATTTAGTTCTATCTGCAACGTTTGATGACAATGACCTTGCATAATAACAAACTGATTCCCCCAGTGTGCTAAATGAAATTCCCAAGCAAACCTTAAATCATTATGAATTTTATCAATGAACAACATGGAAATATGAACAAGATGATGTTATCCCTTACCAAAATAAAGGTAAAAATTAAATACATTTTATGCAGGAATAACGTTTTATATCATTTTCCAGAGCGTTAATACTTAACAAGACCCTTTTAGTTATCTAATGTGAAATTAAATGTGCAGTTGTTAAATGTATAGTTGCTAGCAAAACCGGCCATATGTTTTGTTTGGTTGCATAGTTGAGTATTGGAGTGCTGGAAGGACTGTGCGATTAGAGTGTTCGAACTTCGGATTGGAGAGTTTATCAATCGTTGCTGACTTTGATCTGAAGTGAAAGGTGGGTTGGTGTTAGGGTTTGATACAGACAGAGCTTGACCACCATTTGCCATATTTTCCAAAACTGAACTAATTAGTTGTTTTTGTTCAGTGCTAGGTCTTCGACTGTAAGTTTTCAGAGACTCCTTACGTTTGTGGTCTGTCATAAACAAAATATTTCTGGTTTCAAATCCAGCATCACTCATAGCTTGAACTGCTGTTGCACGGAGTGAGTGACCTGTGTAGAGTTGCACTCCAGCATTCTTGCATATGTCTGGCATGAATGAGGAGAATTGCTTTGGTTTCGCCGGTTCACAAGTATACCATTTGTCAGCAAATTCAGGAGATCTTAGTGATTCTTTACTGCATTGCGTAAATAAGACCTTTGCTGCTTTGTCACATTTCTGAAGGAAAATTTTTACAGATTTCACTGGGCAAGTGTTGGTGCCAGTTGCATACATTCTTTTGTCTGTTGTTTCTAAAAGCTTCTCATCAACACCACCTTGGTGTTTTTTTTTAAAGTGTTTCATGAGTTAGAGTAATGTACTCCATGCCAGATTCATCATTTTCAAATTTTAAGGAAGTTAGGCTCAGTTGATGGTGAAATTCTATACCTCTGGTCACAAAATGAATAGCCAGCAGATACCATATTTTGAATCGAAGAGCAACAGGGTCAAATTTTTGAAGATACGCATTGATTTTTCCTAATTCTTCCAGTGAAATTACTTGGTAGTGCTGGGTTGGCCTTGAAATACCTGATTTTAAATTCAATTTCAGTTTTGCATTTAACATCGAATTAGCATCTTTGAATTCTTTGTCTTTGACAATGTCAGTATCTTTTCCATTGTCCCTCAAGTATCTGTTTATGGCAGCACGAACATTTTTCAAGGAATTCTTGTGATATTCTTGTGCCTGATCGGCTGGCATTTTTGTGCCCCTTGATAAAAATTTTGGTTGGGCCTCAGCGTAGAACCTTCTTAAGTGGACACTCAGCTCGTCTGGACTGATTGTGTTTAAGTCAAGTTTGTATCCAATAATTTTAATGCACCAAGCTGTAAGTAAATTGAAAAATATTCATAGCACTACAGTTCTTATACTTGGCAAAATCATTTTAAAATCCACATGAAAACAACCTTTCCTGTAATTTGTACATAAATTGTATACTTATGTTTGGGATTCATGTATGTAATATGGTGATATATTATATATTATATATTGGTAGTCTCTCGGGGGCCGAGGAAGACATGTTGTGCAGTCTCATCAACGATGGACGCGTATGTGGCTCCGGAGTCCAAATTCCGATGAACACAGGCGGTTGCAGGTGGGGCATGGGACACCGGTACTTGGCGGTGGCTGAGACGCAGCTTTGTGACGTCTCTCACGGGCTGCAGCAAGACGCTGGCGGCGGTCAGCCTCGAAGGTTGAACTGGCTTTTCTGGTCAGGACTCGCCAGTGACTTCTGTCTGAGGCAGCGAGCTCGAGCTGATGCGGTTGAAGGTCTGCCCATTTGATGTGCATCTTGAGGTTGTCTTTGTACCTCTTGTGAGGGCGGCCTTGGTTTCGGTTGCCTTGGACTAGCTCGCCAAAGAACAGTTGTTTTGGGATTCTGTTTTGATCCATGCGGATGACATGGCCGGTCCAACGAAGCTGGGCCTGGATCAGTTTGGCTTCGATGCTTGTTGTGTTTGCTCTATCAAGGACTTCCTGGTTGGGGAGTCGGTCATGCCACTTGATCCTCATGATGGCTCTCAGGGAGCGCTGGTGGAATTGTTCCAACCGACTGATGTGCCTTCGGTATACAGTCCACGTTTCACAGCCATACAAGAGAGACGTCAGAACAACTGCATTGTACACCTTCAACTTTGTTGACAAGTGTATATCCTTGTGCTGCAAGACATTGGTTTGAAGTCGTCCGAGTGCTTGGCTGGCCTTTTGGATCCTCGCAGTGATCTCTTTGTCCAGGGAGCCATCATTGGATATTGTGCTGCCTAGGTATTTAAAGCTGTCCACATTCTTCAGCTGCGTGTCGCCGATGGTGATGCAGGGTTGTGAAGGGACAGTGTTTGGGACAGGCTGGAAGAGGACTTCTGTCTTTCCTAGGCTAATTGTGAGTCCGAACAGATTGAAGGCTTCAGAGAACTTGTCCACAATTGTCTGTAGGTGAATCTCTTCATGGGCCACGAGGGCACAGTCATCTGCAAAGAGTGCTTCAGTAATGAGTCTTTCAAGCGTCTTGGTTTTAGCAGCTAGGCGTCTGAGATCAAACACTGATCCATCCAGGCGATATCTAATGTAGATACCAAGGTCAAGGTCATGGATGGCGTGGAGCAGTACCTGCGTGAAGAAGAGGTTGAAGAGCACCGGAGCGAGTACACAACCCTGTTTGACACCATTAGATATGGGGAATTTCTCAGAGGGTTCACTGTCTGAGAGAATCTCTCCAGTCATGTCATCATGGAAAAGCTGGATGAGGTTGGTAAACTTCTGAGGACAACCAAGCTTCTTGAGTATTACCCACAGTGCGTCTCTGTTGACTGTGTCGAATGCCTTCGTCAGGTCCACGAAGACGGCATACAGATTCATGTTCTGCTCAAGGCATTTCTCTTGGACTTGTCTTACTGCGAAGATCATGTCAGCAGTGCTACGGTCTGGGCGAAAACCACATTGAGACTCAGGTAGGTTATCTTCTGACACTGATGCGATAAGTCTGTTGAGAATGAGGCGAGCAAGTATTTTGCCAGCTATGGAGAGTAGGGAGATGCCTCTATAGTTATTGCAGTCCGCACGTGTGCCTTTATTCTTATAGATGGTTACAATTGATGCGTCGCGGAGGTCGTCTGGCATCTCCTCTTCCGTCCAGATGCTGGTTAGCGCATCGTGGAATGCCTCTAGAGTCTGCTCACTGAGAGCCTTGTACACCTCCGCTGGGATGCCATCCTTACCAGGTGCCCTGCCACAGTTCATTTGTTTAATGGCCGTCCTCAACTCCTCTATCGTTGCCGGAACATTCAGTTGGTCATGCGTTGGCTGTTGGGGTATTTGTTCAAGAGCAGAATGGCTAACCGATGAGGGCAGGTTTAGGAGCTGGCTAAAGTGCTCTTTCCATCTGTCCTTAATGCCAGCCTTGTCCTTTATTAGTGTACTGCCATCTGCAGCAAGCAAGGGGGCAGAACCAGACTTTGAAGGGCCGAAGATTGACTTGATGGCACTGTAGAACTCTTTGGAGTTGTTAGTGTCGGCATAGCGTTGCACTTCATTAGCTTTCCTTTCCCACCACTGGTCATGCATCTTGCGGATTTCTCTGAGCCTCAGCTTGATAGGATTTGAAGCGGTCTTTTTTGGGGATGGAGTTTGGGTCATTCTGCCAGTCCATGAATGCTTTATTTTTTCTGGCAAGCAGATCTTCAATGGCATCGTTGTTCTCGTCGAACCAGTCTTGATGGGTTCGCTTCTTGGGGCCCAGAGTCGCCATAGCTGTCTCTCTTATAATGTCCCTGAGCTTGTTCCATTTCTCGGAGGCACTTCCATGTAAAGGTCCGTTGGTAGACATTTTTCATCTAGGCTCTTCTGGAAATCAAGCTGGATGGAGGACTGCTGAAGTTTGACAATGTTGAAGGCTGTGCGCATATGCTTAGGGCACCTTGGGTGATGTGGGGCAATGCGCAGTTTTAGGGTGGTTCGGACAAGTCTGTGGTCTGTCCAACATTCCGCTCCTCGCATGGCCTTGGTGATGAGGACATCCTGGGCATCGCGCTGACGGACTATTACATAGTCGATTAGGTGCCATTGGCGAGATCTGGGGTGCATCCAAGTGTTCTTGTGTTTGTTCGCCATTCTGAACATTGAGTTAGTGATAAGGAGGTCAAATTCTGCGCATTTGCTGAGTAACAGCAGGCCGTTGTTGTTCATCTTGCCGACACCGTGCTTGCCAAGTACACCTTTCCATTGACCATAGTCACAGCCAACACGGGCGTTGAAGTCTCCCAGTAGTATGATTTTGTCATCAGCTGGAATTGAGCATAGTACAGAGCTAAGGTCCGCATAGAACTGCTCGATGGTTTCCGCTGGGCTCGTGAGGGTAGGGGCGTAGGCGCTGATGATTGTTGCGTGGCGTTTGTGGCTTATAGGTAGCCGCATTTTCATTAGCCTCTCATTAATACCAACAGGCAGGTCCGGAAGCTGCTTCAGAAGGCTTGATTTGATAGCCAGGCCGACTCCGTGTATCCTGTCTTCGTTTTGGGCTTTTCCTTTCCAGAAGAAGGTGTAGCCGCTTGCAAGCTCCGTCAGAGAACCCTCCTCTGCAAACCTGGTTTCACTCAAGGCCGCAATATCGATACTGTAGCGTGAAAGCTCCTTAGCAATTAGGGCTGTTCTCCTGTAAGGTCTTGCTATGTTCTTTTTGTCCATAAGAGTACGGATGTTCCATGCTCCAATAATAAGTTTCTTTCTTTCTTGGTTTCGACCGCAGATGTGGATGATCTTGCCAGCCGCGCAAGCTGGCCAGATTTTGAAGGGCAGGTTATTTTTTAGGCCACCTTTTCTAGGCCCCTCCCTATACAGGATGAGCAGCGCTGTCCTAAAAAGGTCTGCTCAGTCGCCCTGGATGCTGCCGAACTGTTCCGCTGCCCTGGGTACAGAGCAGAGCGACCACTTGTCCAAGGGCAGCCTACGTGCAGGTCTCTGACTACAACTCCCAGTGGTCACCTCGACCTGTTGCTTCGCCAGTCGCCCATCGCCGTAGGACTTTGGTAGGTGATGATGAGTGTGATGATGCTGGATGATGAGTGCACAACATAACCTGTGCGTGAAGGAGATTTAAGTGAAACAGCCTTTGCACAGAGACAGCCTCACTCTCTCGGCCTTGGTAGTTGGGACCCAGTGGTACGAAGATTCGTCACTGCTGGTTACTACTTCGTCTGCATTGAATGGCCATGACGTCTTCAGTGCCTAGTCATGCCCTGCGCTCTCCACAAAGCGTTTGCAGATTCGCCTTCTTGGCCGTTGGATCATACAGTTGATCTCTTCCGCCCAGTCTGCCGAAGCTGGCTTTGCATGCAAGGATAGGCAAGCTCCTAACTAACCGAGCGTTTGAGACCCGTCGGCTACCCTCAACCTGGTTTAGCCGGCCAGTCGAAGCCGTTGCCCGTGGTGTGGCCGCTGTATGGTGATATTAGTAATTATATCCTTCAACATTTAAAGTCTTTGAAATTTGTACAGAAGATTTATATCTTCAGAAGAAGAATAGCAACGCAAAAGGTTATGTAATTTTTTTTTCATTGAAATTAATGACTTCACATCCAAAATAATTTAACTTAGCAAAACGATCACTTTATGGATTATTATATACATTTTGCAATGGTGTTAAGTCACATTTTGGAGATATCATTAAAATGTCATGTCAACATAGTATGTACTATGTCAATATATATGTTCAAGATCTATCCATCAAGGATATTTCATGCGAATAATCTGATTATCTTTTTCTTGTAGTTTTACCATTTAAAAATTTCATTCAGTCTTTGAATAATGGTCTGATAAATATTTTCTTTTTATTTTTGTGTAAGTGGTCATATTCACACTATGCCACCAACACTCACACACGTTTGTAAATAAATAAACAAAATTAATTTTAAAAAAATTTAAAATTTACCATTGAAAACCCCAATGCTCCATTTTGTGTTTCGTTTAGTAGCCTCTGAGTATTGATTTATTTCGATAGCTTTTAAGTCCTCCTCAGATAATTTCTTGAATCTTGGTTTATATCCCTCAGATGCCTCAAAATTGACTGTCCCAGTTCCCACGCTATTATTGTTGTTGTTGTGTATGGCTAGGATGACGGAGGTCATGTGGTGCTTTGTGAGGGAATTTATCAATCTCTGTTCTGTTTCATTTTCAGCGCTTGTAACATCCGTCGCAATATCATCAAATCCATCTCCATCTGCTTCAATCGCTGCTATTATTTCTTTTAACTCCTTCTCATCTAATTGTTCAAAAAAATCAGCAGATAATTGCAGTGAAAAATCACCGTAATCGGCCATTTTGCTCGACTATGTAGCAGACGAACGCTAAATTGTATAGTAAACTATTCATTTCAATCAAAGAATATTGGGAAAAGTATAAAAAGGGTATTAGTTATATTTATTTGCTGAATTAAAAATTTAAGAGATGAAACAATCGTTTCAGAATGATGTGTCTGCAACGTTTATTTATATTGTAGACCGAAAGTAGTCCCAGAATTGATCGATGTGTAAAAAATTCCAGATTAGTATCACGTGACCCTTTACATTCAATCATATTGCAGAAAATCCGTTTCATTCATAAAAAATGGAATTATTTCAAGATAAAATACTCACCCAAAATATGACGAATTGAGATGTTTTGCAAATCGGAGCAAAATTACTTTTTTTTCAAGTTATTTGAGGGGCATATTTATTTTGCAGAAACATAGAGCCCTCACAAAAGTAACTGGTCCATTCCTTACATTACTGATTTTTTTTTGTTTCAGTAACATTATTATAATGATGATGGTTATGACGATATTAATAATATGATGGTTACGATGATGGTAATAATGATGATGGTTATGATGAGGGTAATAATGATGATGGTTATGATGATGGTAATAATGATGGTTATGATGATGGTAATAATGATGATGGTTATGATGATGGTAATAATGATGATGGTTATGACGATGAAGATAATAATGATGGTTATGACGATGGTAATAATGATGATGGTTATGATGATGGTAATAATGATGATTCTTGCAGGAACACATAGTAATTATGTTTTGCTGATTAGTCTGTCCACTCATCCTTCAATACTTTCGGAACTTCGTGGTCTTATTTACGCTATATTGCTTGTTGACATTTACCTCTGGAGGATACCCTGATGTAACCCGAGAGTTTGGTTATCTCTTGTGAATGTACATAAGAGATAAACGCACTTGAATGACTCACTGATTTATTTTTCTCCGATCAATTAATTATTAATTCAAATAATCAGTTGCTATTTATTTATTTCTTCTTATATTTGATAAATTTACAATTATACTAATTTGTACATCGCTCTAATTACGAATGAATATTTCGTAAGTGGCAATTCCGTAATTACAAGAAATTAAGTCGTAGTTTAGATATGCTAACTCGTAATTACGAGAAAACTAACTTGAAATTGCGAAAGAAAGGATCATTGTGCCAATTTAAAAAATAAAGGTGAGAAAAGCTATTTTGGTAAAGATTTTACCGCTATATTAAATTTAAGATTGTCTGAATTCCTTGATGATAATAAATTACTATCTGAGACTCAAAATGGATTCAAGAATGCTAATACATAATCAATAGATAATATTTTTCTTTTGTACAAGCTTACTGAATGTATTAAACATGCAAAAAGTATTTTGCTTTCGTACTTTTGTTGATTTAAAAAGTGCTTTTGATAATGTACAAATACCTGGATTCTGACATAAACAACATCTGATAGGCATCAGAAGAAAATGTTTTCATGTGATATTAAGTATTAATAATTATATCAAATCATGTGTCTGTGTAATTAATAAATTTTCCTGTTTACCCCGTGGAAAATGTCTGAGACAATTTCAATATTTAGTTCCATTATAGTTCTCCTTATTCCAATAGGACCTAGAATCATTTGTGTTAGTAAATGGGCGTAGAGATTGTCTGTATCCTCTGACCATAATGATTTTGAAAATATGTTAAATGTTATGTTGTTTTTCAATGCTGATTACAATATACTTGTCGCACGTGTCATTGATGACACTACGATCGTCACACTTGTCCTTGGCCAAACTATACTTGTCGCAGATAATTATGTTGACCTACAATATGTCCTTGATATGTGTTGTAGATATTGCTATAACCGGCAAGTTATAACCAATACAGAGAAAATAAAAATGATTGTAGTTGGTTTAAAAATAAGATCACATGTTCAAACTTAAAGAAAACAAATTGCATGCTTTGATGTTGTAGATAAACATAAATACGTAGGGGTTGTATTTCTTATTTTCTAACAAGAATGGAACGTTCTCCAGTGGCCTGAAAAAAATCAAGTATATATAGTTAATAAAGGTATGTATTTACTTAAAAAGTGTTGCACAATCTAGATTGCCTATTGATTGTTAGCTAAACAATGCGATCAAACAATTGTACAAAATTTTAACAAATGGTTGTGGAATTTGGGGATTTGTAACATCAGATAAAGTTGAAATAATCTGATATTTTTTACTTAGATGTATACTGACTGCCAAAACATGTACCCTTCTGTATATCGTGAACTTGATCGGTTCCCCTTTGTTATTAGTATTAAACTCGCATGATAAACTATTCGACACGATTAGTCACTGATTGTGAAGAAAAATGTATTTTCTTATTTATTCTCTCTGATAGAAACATTTTATGATAACTGATACATCAACAAATTGAAAATAAAAGTGAAATCTATGTTAGATGATTTTGGGTTTAGTTATCTACGGAGAAATCAAAGTTTTGCGTCAATGAAATGGTTGATAACGTCTGTAGAACTAAGGCTACAAGATCAATACAGACAAGTTTGAGCAGCGAACATCATTACATCATCTAAATGTCTCAATTACAGGTTATTTAAAACTAGTTCGGATTTAGAAAAGATTTATTTCCCATTAGCAAAACAATATATTTAAAAGCTTAATTAAGTTTAGAAATGCAAATCATAGGTTTCCTGTTGAAAATAGTAGACAGGCCAATGTTTCCAATAACTAAAGATATTAAAAGATAATTCTTTCAGTCACTATATATATATATATATATATATATATATATATATATATATAGTATATATATATATATATATATATATATATATATATAATACACTGACAACGAACAGTGCAAAACTAGTATCTAACTAGCCTGAGCACTTAATGAGTCTTTTTCAAAGGCATATACAAAACATAGACAAGACAAACAAATAAAACAGAACAACCGTAGTGTTTGCAAAACTTTACATGGCTGTTTCTACATGAATTAAACCCTTAAATTTATTATGTTTCAACTAGTTTATATCAACTTGTTGCGGATACTGGAAAATATTTGTATTGACCTAGAAATCGATGAGCCATAACGACATCTGTTATTTTATGCACATTTATATAAGCGCAAATTATATCCCGGATATTTCATTGTTAAAGCAGTAATTGTAGGCTATTAAGCAAATTTAGAGAATTATTTAAAAGAAAATGTGTCGGCTGCAAAAGATAATTTTATTTGTGCATGGCTGTCTTTTTCTAGTCTTCTTGGTTTAAACCGCTTGGTTTCAATGTTCCAAGGAGGCGTATCCAGTAAGATTCTTTTCTTTCCTGGTTTCGGATACTAATTTTGTACTGTTCGTTGTCAGTTTATTGCATTTATCTTAATCAATCCCTGACATACGTGATCCCTTGTTGGATCCAGTGCACTTGAATGGACTGTTATTCGCCATATGATTTGTATTCTTTATATATATATATATATATATATATATATATATATATATATATATATATATATATATATATATATATATATATATATATATATGTCTTTTATCATGTTCTTGTTTTCATGGCGAAAGACAAACATTAATACCTCATTCTTAAATTTCAAAGACTAACGGTTATAAATACCGTGAATTAATGAATGCAGGTAACAAACTCTCTTATTATTTGCAGGTTCTTGTTGCATGATGTCCGAAGTTTGTAATCCAGTTAAGCAATATGTTATGACGTCACACGCTATATTCACGCTCCGTTTCTAATGTACCTAATATGTTGGAAACTTTACGACCTGAGTGGAATAAGGTCTTGTCTTGTCTTTTCGTAATACGAGATATTGACTTGTAATTATGCAATAGCTGACATTTAATTGTCAGACAGTTAACTTGTTATTATATATCTTTATGAAATTGTTTTATATACATGTCTTTTTGAAATTGTTTTAAGACTGACAAGTGATAAGGCATTAACATAAGTTTTTGAGGCCAGGGAACTAATTGGGTGATAGTTGAGACTGGGGTTTCTTGCATGAACCTTTGATTTTCCGAGTTGTATATCTTCTCTAATGGGCCAAAACACACAATATAAATGGTCAGCAAAATGTGACCCGTATTTTGTGGCAAATCAAATAAAATGATGAACAAGTTTCTTGAATTACACTAAATTTGTATTAATAATATTTAACCATTTTACCTTTTTAGTGAATGTGAAAATATATTTGTGTATGTAACTGGAGATACACAAATTGAAGGTATAAATAGTAAATCCTTCTGGTTTAATCTCGGTTGTGAACGATTGACAACGATCATTGAACACTGTATTTGTATGGATGTCGTCTGAATCAAATGATCCGCAACGATCACTCATTGTCGAACATCATATTTTGCTATGATGAGACCTGAATCGTATGACATCTTAGAGAGCAGACAAGACAGAATGGTTTCTGATAGAGAATTGATGGATAATTTTAATTGTATCTGTATGGTATTGAATTCTAATTAATAAAGATATATTTGTAGAAAATATCAATATGTCGAGTAGTAAGGAAAAAATTGTTAGACTCACCAGTTTCAAATTTTTATCACAAATGATAGCGGAGTTTACGTTTGAGGTACTATCATCGGAACGAAGAAGCCTCACCTGAATGAAGTTCAATAAATTTGGAGACATGTGATCTGGAAATTATACACTTTCTGAACTTGAGTAGAACTTTGGATTTTATGTCAGCCAATCAAAAAGAATTTTACACTTGTACTACCAATTTTGATTGGTTGGGAGTAAACTCTCAAACTCCGTCTCAAGCTGGAGTTGATGTCCAGGCCTGAGTTCGAATTTTCGAGTCAATGTTCAGGCTCAATCTCGAAAGTTTCATGAATTAAAGTGCAAGAATATTTTGATTAAAAGGGAAATTTTATAGGTTACCTAAACATTTACCTTATGAGATGACAAAATGTAGTTATAGGAAAACAACAAGTAATGGGATATGTCAGTTTCAAACGTGGAGTAAATTGGATATAGCTAAGCAAAGAGTGGTACACAAAATTTGGGGCGCTTCTACTTAGAGCAAAATTAATTTAAATTCATCGAGACAGTTCTTTTGATAAACAAGTACGCAGAATTGAAACATTGAATCTAATGCACAGTGCAGTCTAAATCCCGTGTTTGTAGTGTTACCTTTCTTTATAAGTATAATCAAACGGAGATAGGTCTTTAACCAAAATGACTTGTACTTTGCTAACACTTTCCTGACCCAGTTGCAAGTACTGTAGGACTTGGTTACTGGTACCACAAATCTCTATAATGCTTAAGACAGTTGATGAGAATCTATTTGATTTTATACACCTGACTATCACAATAAAGTTAAATTTTGTTATGAGAAATATTTATTTAAATTAATTAATTTGTCGACAGCTTTAAAAGTATTCTAAAAACCAACTCTGTCTCCTTTTAACAATTATCCGACACGTGATCTTGTAGCTCCATTAATTGGACTAAGCCGACACGTGATCTTGTAGCTCCATTAATTGGACTAAGCTGACACGTGATCTTGTAGCGCCATTAATTGGACTAAGCCGACTCGTGATCTTGTAGCTCCATTAATTGGACTAAGAGTCAACGTCGTGGTAATAAACTCTGGTACGAAAAGATAAATGTTAAGCTGTGCTTGACAAGATGAAATACTATTCTTGGATAAAGTTCAATGTTTACCTAAAGGATACCGGTGTCAAAACATATTTTGCCAATATAAAAATCTATTAAAATCAAGTTTAATATATTGATTGACAGTGAAAGGAAATGTGTTTTCTCTGATATGTTACATTCTGTTGCATCTAATGGCTGGAATGTTGTATTTTTAATGAGGTGAGATATGTTCATTTTTCGATATGCCTTGAATATTTGATCTACTTAAAAATTAGGTATCAGTATATGTCTATTATAGAACTTGATTATTGGAATTTGTCATTGGGAACCTTAAACATTTTATGTCAAGAGAAATGTATTCCATCACCAAAGAAAAACAGTTACATCCTTTTAGTCGACCTTATTTTTTCGGATAAACAAGTTATGATAATTGAGTATCGGATTGTTACGATATGCTTGTCCTAATAAATTATAAAGAAGAATTTTTTATTGGTAGTTCTAATTATGTATTTTAACAAAAGTCTCATAATTCTAAAATGTTAGACGCTGCGTAACTATTTCGAATATTGCTTTGTAAAAAGACTCATCATGATTATTGAGATATACCTTACAATTTAAAAAAAAATAAAATAATATGTACAAATAAGAAGCCTAATTTGATATAATTTCCAGGATACTCAAATCTTGAGACCACCTTTCGAAATAAAATATCGGTATATAACTCTTGTTGTATACTGCATTTTTGTAAAACATGATACGTCTTTCACGTTGCACACCTTTTTACCGGATTCAGTCTTAGAGGCTGCATCTCTCGGACATCAGAGTCGTAGGCAAAACGTTGCTTCTACCAGCAGAACTATGTCTGCAATCGATATATAACAAGCAAAGTTTAAACAAAACCAACGTAGTTCATTATAAATCACTGGCATTGGATAGTACTGGAATGAGTTATATCAACACTAGAGTATCATAATAATAGATGGGTTTTTTAAATTTACTTTAGCTAACCTTGTCTCCATTATCTATGCCCCCATAATATTTGTTTACTTTAATAAACGTGCTACTCCATAAACAAGCCTTCAAAGAATGGAAAATAGTGTAATCGGCCCGTTGAAATTTCCTTTTGACGTCATTATAGTCCACAAAATTTTGGGATTGAATATAAACAAGGAGCATTGAATCATCGTAAAAATCTGATTTATAGCCTGGTTAATACATCTATGCCTTCAAGTACCAATGAGCACCATCTTGATTAAAAAATTAAATTAGAGATTCGATTACGTCAGTATTGACTTAGTTTGGAAATCATACCATAAAAATAAAAATAAATTAGTCAACTTATAAGATATAAAACATATCATTTCCTCTTAAGAAAGATTTTCAACAGAAATTTAATTAGAAAACCCTTTAGGCTCCCAGACTGTGATTAATAGATGAATTAGACGTTTACAGGGCCAGCTGCGTTTAAATATATAAATTATCTCCTTGTTTCTTTTCTTGCTGTTGTATTGTCAGTTCGTTATTACGGATAACCTGTCGTAACCTCAAATTTAATGTCCTTTCTTGAAAATAGTGTGTCACAATTTGGCGACATATGATCAAAATAAATACACATAAAGTTTTTAAATTCAGTTCCACGATGCTCTATGTTAATAGTGTGCAGCAAAACTCTTGTTCTTTGAAGTTGCAGAACACTTCTGTTCCCTGGAAACACTTTTAATAAGGTAACACTATATGTAATTTCTCACAACCCTACAGGAGATTCAATAGCAGGAGAGATCAGGAATCTTATTGGAAACGCCTCCTTAGAACACTGAAACTAAGCGGCTTAAACCAGGAAGACTCCAAAGGGACAACTACACGCAAATAAACTCATCATCTGTTACAGCGACCACCTCTCAGTTAAATAATTCAATTAGTTTAACGCATCATCAGTCACGTTGAAGCCAAACAGGTGAAACAGCAAACATTTTAAGCTTTAATTCCATTGGAAATAGACAT
The DNA here is from genome assembly GCA_016617855.1 of Megalonaias nervosa. Classification (NCBI taxonomy): domain Eukaryota; kingdom Metazoa; phylum Mollusca; class Bivalvia; order Unionida; family Unionidae; genus Megalonaias; species Megalonaias nervosa. The sequence goes on from JAECUM010009016.1 coordinate 14,220, forward strand.
GCAAACTTTGTAATTTCAAACCGTTTTGTGTTTATTGTCTTGTCTCTGTTTTGTGATTGCCTTTTTTAAAGACTTAGTGAAAATCGAAATCGCTTAGGCTAATTGTAAATTAGCTTGGCACTACTCATTGTAAGTGTGTTGCATTTGATCTTAATCAATCCTTGACCCTTGCTGGATGCTGTCCACTTGAAAGGAATGTTATTCGCGATATAATGTTATGATTCGTATTCTTTATAGAGAGAGAGAGAGAGAGAGAGAGTGTGTGTGTGTGTGTGTGTGTGTGTGTGTGTGTGTGTGCTTTATATCACAGATCTGTAGTTCTCTATTGGCATATGTTTGCATGGATTGCCCTAAGCAAGATGTAAATACAGAATACTTATAATTTGTATACACTGAATGAATCTTGTTCCAAGGAAGCATTGCATAAAAACCGAGTTTATAGAGACGACTGTAAAAAGTTAAATTGTCAGAATATGTAGTAAGAAAATGATGCAAAAGTCTTGTATTCAGAACACAGATGGATCGAGGAAAATCAAACTTATTTAGCTCAGATTCAGTTACAAGTTAGAACCATTTATAGAATTCAAGTTTCCAGCTAATCAGTATTGACTTCCTTGCTGAATTGTGCCACAAAAGCACAAAAGAGCTCACCAATACAGTGTAAAGGGCATAGTATTCTCGTTAAATGTTTAGGAAAATTCAATAAAGGTGACCAACACGGCGGTCAGGAAGATACTATTATCGAGAAACGTTCGGGAGAGCTGCAAAGAATTCATCAACACTGTAGAAAAGAATTTTTAGTTCTCACTAAACGTGTTCCCGATCATGGACGAGCACCATTACACAAACATTACAACGATTTGATTGAAGTTAAATTACTAAAAAATCTTCGACATCGCAAAAGTTCATAACATGGATCGTTCTAATTTCCGCGTAAAACTTCAAAACGTCACTGATATCCTTAAAACGATATTTTACCGACCAGATGACCAAACATATTGACCACCCAAACTCGCAATCGTCAGGCGAATGGGTTTTAGTGATCCTATATCTTCTAGCACAGATACATTTATTTCGCTCTGTTTTGTTAGAAACTTGCTGAAACTATCATTATGGTTGCGTGTGCAATATTTACGGAGAAATCAATTTTTTGTCTCATAATTACAACTTAGATGTTTCACAATTACAGGTTCGTTTCTCGTAATTACGAATCAACTAACATACGGCTCACGTCATTGAAATTGCAGGTAATCTAACTGTTTTCTAATCATCTATTATTTGGCCAGCTTGTTATACCGTTAATAATCCAAATTATATAGATTTTCATTACTGGCCCAGCTTTTCATGACATTCTTCCGGAAAACTATATGTTCTCATTATTTGGCCAGCTTTTTGTGCCATTAATAATCCATCTGTACATTCTCATTATTTGCCCAGTTTTCAATGCCATTAATTATTCAAACTATAGGTTATAATTATTTGTTCAGCCTATTTGGCCATACATTATTTATACTATACATTCTCATTATTTGTACAGCCTATTTGGCCATACATTATTCATACTATACATTCTCATTATTTGTACAGCCTATTTGGCCATACATTATTCATACTATACATTCTCATTATTTGCTCAGCTTTCTATGACATTATTTGTCCAAACAATAGATTTTCGTTATTTTTCCAGCTCCAAAAACATTAATCATATTACTATATTCGAAAGAATCCAGTCGACTTAGTCATTTTTTAATTAAAGCGACATAATTTAAATATCACAAAATAAAAATCAACATAAATTTCCTAATAGATCCAGCAATTATCCATCCTTCCCCTGAGAAAAAGACAGTGCGAGTTTTGTTTAATATGTTTCCAATATATAATTCGACCGAAACGCCAATTTCTACATGGAATTGTGGCTGTGCGAATGTTTCTTATACACACTATTAACAAATATCCAAGTGATCATATCAAAGTAGACTTGACAGAGCTAAAAGAATATCAAATAGATTATAAGATGAAATGAAATATTGAATGATATTGGTAATTAGCGACATGTATATTTTTTCGTGAGGTCAACATATGTAGAAGATATCAAATGCTTATTGATTTTTAATATTGAATTTATGAAACGAGTTGAATAATGTCGAAGTTTTCAAGCCATGGCGAGTAAAAGATGCACATCATTCAACGAGTTTCATACACTCAATATTAAATCATTACCCTTCTGAGATTCTGTTTATCATATAGGTTTTATTTTAATGGAGAAAGATGAGTGAGAAACAAGAAGAAATATGTTTTCGTACTTGCTCAGACGCTACACCTTTCATTTGTTGCGCCTAAAATATAGTCTCAGACACTAGTTGAATTAATATTGGTAGTTATATAACCCTGTAACATTTAAAAGTATATTTAAAAAAAAATATAATTCAAAGAGTCCTGCCAGATCAATAGAACATTTGATACATACAGTATCATCAAACAGTGTGGAAATGTCTGTGAAATCTCATAAGTACTTGACTCTGTTTAAGTTAGTCGGGCCATTTAGCTAGGTTTTGATGGCATTGTTGACATTGTATACCTCAAGAATTAATTCCACTTCTAAGGATTCCAGTTTTTAGATATTCATGTGAGGGGTCGATTACTGGATGCATAAACTCTAGATTTGCTATAAGGTATTTGTGACCAGATATCTGATTTGCAGTAGACGTAGACCAATTTTACTTAGAGTCGGAATTGCATCACGTGATAGGACACATTATCTCTTTGGAGCTATTTTACCTCTTAAAAATGCACTGGTTGGATAATATTCTGTCAGTTGGGAGATCAGCATATATCCACATTCTTTTCTTAAGAGAGGAGAGTTTATTTACTCCTATAAGTTAACGTGTAAACCACGCTTGTCATGAGGTGGGTCCATGTTACATCCACCAGTCCTCAACCCACTGACCGATACCCTTAGGTTTAGTTGTAACCAGCCTCTGTGGGGTTCATTGACCATATTCCGACAGACGTGACCCATTTTGCCAGTGCCTCTTCGGCAATACATTCGAAAAATCACCCTCAAAATATTGATAGTATTCGTATAAAAGATACAGAAGTTAAGGAAAATTATAACGGTCCTATTCAATCAGAAAAGAGAATATTTCGCATGAATTTCACGGGATTTTTTGAGCAATCAGAATCACGTAAAATGATTTGTTATGATGTTGTCATATATAAAAAAATATTAAACTGTACACACTATATGCAAAGTCCACCGACTATGCGACATATATGCTGAATATATACAAGCGATTGACATTTATCTTAGACCACACTTAAATTCTGTTTAGAAATATGGAAAGCAAGGAACCTGGTCAAGTTTATTCTGCCTTCTGATCTCTACTATCAAATCTAGAGTCTAAAACTTTAATAGTGCCATATATTTTGTGAAGTGTAGGATATATCAAAAGAGAGATGCTGTAACAAACCTAGGGTTTATATTGGTGGTAGTTAAGTATCCTTTTATAGAATTTGGTGGATTTTAGTGATTGTTTGCTTGATTATGGGCAATCCGTGTAGAGAATACACTTCTATAACCGGGTAAGTGTGTGTGTGTGTGTGTGTGTGTGATTTGGATTTTTAACATTGCTTTAACAATTTTTCAGTCATGTCGCTACGATGCCTGCAGTGTGACAGTTTATAGTGATGTCTAGCATTGGGGCATCATGCCGCAGACATGTAGCATCATGTCCCACCCAGTCACATTATTCTGATACTAGGCCGACCAGTCCTAACACTAACCTTTTAATGCTGAGCGCTAAGCGAAGCAGATGCTAGTATCACTTTGTGAAGTCTTTGGTATGACTCGGCCGGGTTCGAACCCGCGACCTCCAGAACCACTTAGCGGTCCAACCAGGTAAGTAGCTAGTTACTAGGAGCAGGCGTCAACATGCACAGTATTCAAGAGACTTTATCGCACTTTGGATTCATTTCTTGGTCCCTCCATAACTTCTTGACATAAAGAATTCTTGAGATATTCTCATGCCTAAGTGTTTGTCAATTTGAGATAGAACAATTCTGTGTATTTGATATTGTGGTCGTCTTTTGAAATACGAATCATAAAATATCGAACTAAAAAAGCGTACTGATGAATCATACGAATGTGAAGGAGAAAATAACACGTATGAGTGAAATCAGAGTCTGATGAATATGTGGTCATTAGTATTATTAGAGAAAATTATTTGTGGTGCTAAAGCGTTTAAGAAACCTTCATTTGACAACCTTAGGAAAAGATGTCTATGTCGTCACATGTTTACATCCGGGTGTCTACCAGAGGTACAATCTGGTCAGTCTCGCAGGAGAAGCTGCATTTATCCATGGCAGCATACACGACGGTACGTCTGTCTTGTGCAATAGGGACATGTCCAGAAATATAGGGATGATCAGAGGGAATTCATTTTTTAATATTAAGTATATCTCAGAGGAATTGGCAGGAAATTAATGGAAAAGGAAGATCGCATTTACGCGCGCAGATATCATGTCAATGGAGGAGTTGCACGATGTTGTTATCTGCAGCATATATTTTGAGAATGGAGCTTAAAGAAATTTGTCGATGATTATTCCGAGGAAAATCGACAATGAAATTGTGTGGCCACATGCAGTTTAACTCTGAGATTTATTGCCCGATGTCAGTTTTCTTATAGGAATAAAAATTAATCTCTTCGAACTCCAGCTTCAACCCTTAAAAATTGAAGCCAGCAATCAGATTTAAAATCTCTAGGTAGCTTACAAACGAAAAACGAACCTGACTAATCTTAAAACAACCATTTTTAAGTCACCAGCCAAACTGGTAAGTTGAAAAGAATGACATTATATTTATTTTGCTTCTATTTAATTTTCATTAATTGTTAACCTTCATTAAGGAATACGCGTACACTCAATTTCGGCGAATTCCAATACTTAGGGACCGACTATTTAGTTTTTAGAGGAAGCTATTATTTTTTTACTTTTTTAAGATAAAAAATTCAAATAAAATATGACGAATTAAGATGTTTTACAAATAAGCGCAAGAATACTTTTTCAAGTATTTGAGGGTCGTATCATTTTGTGCTAAAACTTAGAACCTTCGGAACAGTAAATGGTCGGTCCCTCATAATAATGATATTTTGCTTCAGCAACATATTATGATGATTATGGTTATGATGATGATAATAATGATGATAACAAAATCACATAGTAATAATATCCTGGGTATGCTGTCTAATCGTCAATCAATACTTTCTCAACGTAGTAGTTATAATTACTTTCCTCAGGATTATTTGATGACTTGTACCTTTGGGGTATGTCCAGACGTAACGCGATGACGCCGCGACGTATTTTCATAAAGCGTTCATAATATTATATAATCATAGTTGGGTATTTATCGAAGAGTAAATTTCACTCACAGAATAAATGAAGTCAGAAAAACCTTATATAAACATTGTGAGTGATAAGGTTAAATTTGCACTTAGATAAATACCCATCAATGATCATTTAATATTAATGATTCCAACTTTCCTCCTGTTTTGTCATCAAATCAGATCCTATCAACTGAACAGTGCATTCGATTTCAGGTGGCTCGTAGTGTTTTTTGTTTAGTCTCTTCATGTGCCAAAATACTGAACATATTCGTAACGTATTATTATTGTTGTTGGGTGCTTTTGTTGTTGTGCAGACGGAGTTAATACAGGAAAATATTAGTAAAAGCTAGGGAACCGAAAGTATGAACCAGAATGTACTGATTATATTTAAAACCAATTCCAGATCTGTATCACGTGCTGTTTACAACCAGTCATGTCGTAGAAAAAGTAAATTCGTAACAATTTGAATTATAATTCTTTATCTGCTTCCAGTAAACTTTTTTTATATTGATGATACTGTCTTAATTTGGAAGTTTCCAAAATGTAATTGTAAGACAGCTAAGGAAATGAGCACTGTGTCAATTTATAAAAATAACGGTGACAAAACCGATATTTATAATTATATACCTATTAATTTGGTTTTTTTTTTCGAAACGTTTAACCGCTCTACTACGTTTAAGATTGTCAACATTCCTTGGTGACAATAAACTGCTACCTGGAACTCAAGCTATTCAACAATAGACAATGTCTTTATTTTGTACAGCTTTATTGAAATTATTAGACAATGCAAAAAGAATTTTGATTTTTTGTTGATTTAAGAAGTGTTTTTGACAATTTATGGAGACCTGGAATATTACATAAGTTGTATTCAGGAGAAAATGTTTTAATGTGATGTCAAGTATTTATGAAGATATAAAATCATGAGTCTGTGTAGTTAATGAATTTTCCTTTCTTCTCCTGTTGAAAAGTCTCAGACAATGTGAAATATTTATCTCCATTATTTTTCTCCTCATTAAATGACCTAGAATCATTTTTATTAGTAAATGGGTGTAGCGGTTATGTTATACCATCCGACCATACTTAATGTGTAAATATGTTAAATGTTATGCTATTTTCATACGCTGATGAAACTATGCTTGTTGTACATAATCATTCTGAAATGAAATGTACTAGAAGTGTGGAGTACTACCGGTATACCGTTTTACCGTGGTATTTTTATTGGTGGTACGTACGATGGTACCTTTTCACAGTACTGGTGCCTCGGTAGTTTCCGAGTAATCTTGCTACGAATTTAATGATATTAACAGCAATGTTTTCTTTTTTTATGACATAATAATTTTAAAAAATATTTATTTTTGTTAAAGACTGTTGTATTTGTCACAAATTCATTTTGAATATTGCACATTTAATTATAGTTATAATCCTTTAATTACATGACATGTTTTACACGAGTCACTTGTGTTACTGGTAGTGGCCGAATGGGGTGTTGTGAAAGATTCGGCAAAATCTAACATTTGTAGAGATTTCGCATTTAAAAGATGTAATTATTTAGTTATTCACTAGCGTATATTAATGTACTAAATACATGTATTCCTTTGTAAGACTGAGAATCATCCTAATACTTTTAGGAGACATGTTGTTTTCTGTTCGAAATTTCTCAAGTCCAATACGTATTTTCTCGTTTGATGAGTAAGTGTGTTTAATGTTTATTGGCCCTCTCTAATAATTATCTTTCCCCTATACTGGCATCCCACTCAAGGTTTCGATGCCTATTATGTCACTAATGCAGCTAGGGAACTGTTGGCTTCAGCACTCTCTATTTTAATCAACAGGCTCTCTAATGTCAGCAGAATGTCTATCACAGGATATCAGCTAAAAGTTTATGCGCAATCATCCCACGTTAGTTACAGTCTTATATCATAACTTATGCCACAATAAACATGAAGACAGGAACCACAATTACTATAAGGTACTGACTATTTAGTTTTCGTTGGTGGGGCTGCGATTTTCTGCTGGGCACAGATATTTCATTTTCTTTTATCTCAAGAAAATTATAGTTTGGTTTAAATAACGGAATGGATATAATATTATGTTATCTTGCTATAAATTAGATCAAAATATTTTTTCAGCTATTGACAGACGGAAATTTAAAAAAAAAAAAAAGACCATCAGGCCCTTGAAACATAATATTAAATTGTTGGTAGCTAATATCATTGCGGTATGTCTTGGTACGTATAGCGGTATGTTCAGAAATAACGCCATATAATGCAGTCCAAAGTTTTCGTGCTACCCAGCTCTACAATATACCCTTGATATGTTTAGCATATATTGCAAATACTGGAAACTGACAATCACTACAGAGTAAAAAAACGGATTGTATTTGGTTACAAGAGGATGAGATGTGCAAAATTAAGATTAGAAATGCCTGTATTGATGTAGTAGGCCTTATATTTAACAAGAACAGAAAGCTCTCCAGTGGCTTGAAAAATCTAGTATCTAAGGTAAATGTATATATTTACTTGTATTTACATAAAAAGCGTATATATCAGTCAGATTGCCTATTGATTGTTCGATCGTCGATTTTAACAAATGCAAGTGAAATTTAGGGATTTAAAGGTCAGATATAGTTGAAAGAAATTCATCTTTCTTTCCTTAGAAGTATACTGATTGCCAAAAAATGTAGCCTTTTCTATAGATTATATAGTGAACTTGGTCGGTTCCCCTTAGGTATTAGTCTTAGAACCTGCATGATAAACTGTTCGACTAGATTAGTTACTCATCATATGTATTCTATTTGATGCAAACATTTGTGTTATAATTCCTATGAAAATAAATAGATACTAGAAGCAAAATATATATCAGATGATGTTGGGTTTAGCCACGAACGGAGAAAGGTCAAATGAATGTTTACCAAAGTCTTTTGAACTACTACGTAAAGATCAATAAAGGCGGGTGTTTGGCACTCAACATAAGATATTATGATTTACAGAATTAAAGTTTCTAGCTTATCTATGCTGACATACTTGATGAGCTCAGCAATACGGTCAAAAGAGGCATATTGCCCGCGCTAAACGTTAAAGAAACGCTAACCAACACGGTGGATAGGTGCATAGAAACCTACTGTCATCGCTAAACGTTCAGGAAAGCTTAAAAAAAATCATCCAAGCTGCAGAAGAAAGTACACAGTTCTCTCTAATCGTGCTCCATATCATGGACGAGATTCATTACACAGGCATTATAACGGTTTGATTGAAGTTAAATTACTAAATATCTCCCACATCGCAAAAGTTCATCACATGAATGGTTCTAATTTACATGTGAAAGCTTAAAAGGTCACTGATATAGTTAGAATGAAATTTTACCGACCAGTCGACCAAACATATTGACCGCCTAAAAGGACAATAATCAGGCGAACAGTTCTTGCTGACACCTATACCTTTCGCTCCGTTTCGTTAGAGACCTATGGAAACTATCATTGTGATAGCGTGAGCAATATTTACGGACAAAATCAATTTTTGTCACATAATTACAACTTTGATGTCTCGTAATTACAGGTTGGTTTTTCGTAATTACGTCTTAACTGACGTACGGCTCACGTCAATGAAATTACAGGTAATCTTACGGTTTTCAAATTATCCATTATTTGGCAAGGATTTTATGCATTAATAAACCAAACTATATATTTTCATTATTGGCCCACCTTTTCATGACATTGAGAACTATAAATTCACATTATTTAACCAGCTTTGCATGCCATTAATAATGCAACTATATATTTTCATTTTCTGTCCAGTTTTCTATGCCATTAATTATCCAAGCAATATGTTCTCATTATTTGTTCAGTATTTGATGCTTTTAATTATTCAAACTATAGATTCTCGTTATATTCCCAGTTTATACTGTTTGTAATTACCTCTTCGTTTATAGAATTTGTTAGATTTTAGTGATTATTTGATTGATTATGGTGAATCCATTTGGTGGATATATTTCTCTAACCTGTTAAGCAGCCAGTTACTAAGAGCAGGCGTGATTATGTAATTCAAGAGACTTTATGGCCCATGGATTACTTACGTAAAGAGTCCTCTCCATAACTTCTTAACGTAAGAAATTCTGGAGATGTACTCATGCATAAGTGCTTGTTAGTTTGAGATAGAACAATGCTGTGTATTATATGTTTTGGCCGTGTTTCGAAGTTCGAGTCATAAAGTATCGGACTAGAAAAAAGTAGTGATAAATCATACGATAGTGAAGCAAAACCCATGTATGAGTGAAATTAGAGTCTGATGAACATGCGATCATTAGTATTATTAGAGAAAATTAGTTGTGGTTATAAGGCGTTTAAGAAACCTTCATTTGACAAGAACTGCTGTCTTGAGGTCCTTGTAATTAAGAAACAACATCAACTTCAACGCAGCCTCAAGCGGGTATTCCACATTGCTTGTTTGCGACGTAGAGAAGTACTTTTAGTTTCATAGCGTGTTGGTGCTTTAGGAAATGATGTCAATGTTGTTGCGTGTTTAAATCCTGGTATCCACTAGAGGTATAATCTGTTAAGTCTCGCCAGAGAAGCTGCATTTATTCATTAAAATATACACGATGGTGCGTCTATCTTGTGCAATAGGAGCATAACTAGAAAAGAAACTCCACGGGTGATTAGATGCTGGTCAGTATTTAATATTAAGTAAATCTCTGATGAACAGACAGAACATGCGCAGAAATGGACGATCGTATCTATGCGAGCAAATATGCCAATGGAGGAGTTGCACGATGTTGTAATTTGCAGCAGACGTTTTGAGAATGGGCTAACGATGATTATTCTGAGGAAAATTGGCAATTAAATTTGGTGGCCACATGCCAGCTTCCTTGTAGGAATAAAAATTAATCTCTAACAATTGAAGCCAGCAATCATATTTCAAATTGCCAGATAGCTTACAAACGAGGCTGATTAATCTTAAACAATCTTTTTTAAGTCACCAGCCAAACTGGTTAGTTGATGAGAACGACATTATATTGTTTCTATTTAAATTCCATTTATTCCTAAATTTCATTAAGAAATACGTGCACACACACTTTTTTTGGCTATGTATCGATAGTTAGGGACCGACTATTTGATTTTAAGATTGTTTTCTTCCTTAATTTCAAGATAAAATTTTCAATAAAATTTAACGGATAGATGTTTTGCAAATCAGAGCAAGAGTACTTTTCTCAAGTATTTAAGGGTCACATCTTTTTGTCCAAAAACATGGAGCACTGGGAAAAATAAACGATCGGTTCCTTACTGACTTCTTGTTCCAGCAACATCATTATGATGTCTATGTTTATGATGATGATAATACCGATGGTGGTAACAAAATTACATAGTAATAAGGTTGTCCTGGTTATGCTGTCTAATCGTCCTTCAATACTTTCGCAGAGTAGTGGTTATAGTTACATCCCGCTATATTGATTGTTGACTTATACCTTTGGGGGATATCCACATGTAACGCGATGACACCGAGACATCTTTTCCTAAAGCGGTCACAATATTAAATAATCATAGCTGGGTATTTATCGAAGAGTACATTTCACTCACAAAGTAAGTGAATTCAGAAGGAACTAATATTAACTTTGTGAGTGATTAGGTTAAAATTATACTTAGATAAATACCCATCCAGGATCCTTTAATACTAATAATTCCAGCTTTCCTCCTATTTTGTAGTAAAATCAGCTGATTCTAACAACAATGCATTCGATTTCAGGTAGCTCACAGTTTTCGTTTCTTTAGTCCCGTCATGCTGTGCCAAAATACGTATTCCCCTCTTCGTTAGCCAAGAGGTATCAGTCCCCATCGTTTATCATAGATGTGGAACTAAATGTATCAACTGCCTTTGGCAAACGAAGATCACCTAGTCCGTACAAAATGACACAAGAGATAACGAGAATCACCATGACTTGTTATTGTGTAAAATATACTTAATGTTTTTAGCATTTCTTGTTCTTGCTTTCTGCGCACTGCTTCGTATGATCTTTAACCTAAACAGCAATTGTTTATGAAGGTAAATATGTTTTCTTTGGCAAGGGCGGTGTTTGGTGTAAGAAAGACTTGCTACTACAATTTTTAAATTTCTAATCGGAGATTTTGTCTATCATTGCCAGATTTTATCTGAACTTACAATGGGTTGTCGTTAGCTGTTTCTCTTGTTGTGCAGACGGAGTTAATACATGAAAAGCACAGTAAAAAAAGCCCTGGACACCGATTGGGAACTGAAAGTATGTCCCAGAATGTAGTGATTTTTGTAAAAAAAATTCTAGATCAGTATCACATGTCGTTTACAACTAATCACATCGTAGAAAAAAGTAACTTTGTAACAATTTGAATTATAATACTTTCTCTACTTTCAGTAAACGTTAATATTGATGATATTATCTTAATTTGGAAGCTTCCAAAACGTCCGCTCGTCCAAATTTGGTAGTTCGTACCTTTCAATTTTTGTACGAAATCAAAATAAAAAAAGAAATACATCTCATTAATATTTTGAGCCAACCATGCATATCCGAAAACATGCCTAAAAGCCATACATATCCAAAACCATGCCTAAACACCCAAACATATCCGAAACCATGCCTAAACAATCGTACAAATCTGTAACCATGCCTAAACTACCATACATATCCGAAAACATGCCTTAACAACCATACATATCAGTAACCATGCCCAAAGTACAACTGCGTATCTCGCAATTTCATGATATTAAATCATAATTAGGAGATATTAAATTGTAATTACGATATACTAACTTGTAGTTATAAGATAAATAACGCCTAATTATGAGATACTCGTTTGCAATTATGAGATACTAACTCGTAACTACGAGATATCTCAGTCTTAATTACAAAACGTTAAGGCATTTTTGGAATATAGTAGGTCGTAATTTCGATATAGTAACTCGTAATTACGAAGAAATTAACTCGTAATTGCAAGACAGCTAAGGAAATGAACATAGTGCCAGTTATAAAAATGAAGGTGACAACACCGATATATACAAATGTATACCTGTTGCTTTAACTCTTTTCGAAAAGTTTTTATCGCTCCACTACGAATAAGATTGTCGACATTCCGTGATGGAAATAAATTACTCTTACTATCTGGGACTCAAGCTATTCAGCATAGACAATATCTTTCTTTTGTAAAGCTTTACTGAAATTATTAGACAATGCAAAATGAGTTTGGGTTTTATGTTGATTTAAAGATTGCTTTTGACAATTTGCGGAGACCTGGAATATAACATAAGTTGCATTTGACAGGAATCAGGGAAAAGTGTCTTAATGTGATATTAAGTATTTATAATGATATAATATTATGTGTTTCTGTAATTAATGAATTTTCCTTTATCTCCTGTCGAAAGGTCTAAGAGAACATGGATATTTATCTCCATTCTTGTTCTCCTTATTTCTAAATGACTAATAATCCTTTTTATTAGTGACTGGGTGTAGAGGTTGTGCTGTACCCTCCGACCATACTAAATTTGTAAATGTGTTATTTTTATACGCTGACGACACTATACATTTCGCAGATAATCATGCTGAAATGAAATGTATTAGAGGTGCGCGATTTACCGGGGTTATTTTCTCCGGTGGACTTTACGACGTCACTTTTTCATAGTACTGGTAACTCGGAAGTTTCCGTCAGTGTGAAATGTATCGAAATTCCCTGATAATCTTGTTGAGAATTTAATGATATTAACAACATGCTTTCATTTTTCATTACATAATAATTAAAAAATAGTCACTTTTAATGAAACAGTTGTGTTTGTCGCAAATTCATTATGAACATTAGAAATGTAATTATATTTTTGGTTCTTTAACCACATGACATGTTTGGCACGAGTCACGTATGCCACTCTTAGTGGTCGAATGGGATGTTGTGAAAGATATTTCGGCAAAACCTAACTGTTGTAAATATTTCGGATTTAAAATATGAAATTCTTTAGTTATTTACTAACGTATAATAATGTGTTAAGTGCATGTATTCCTTTGTAAGACAGCGAACCATACTAAGACTTTTGGGAGAGATATTAGTTTCTGTTTGAATTTTGAGTAATTTCTTATATCAACTAAGTATTCTCTTGTTTGATGTGTAAGCGTGATTTACGTTTACTGACTCTCTCTATGACAAATATCTTGCCCGGGTGCTGGCTTCCGACTCACGCCTATTTATCAATAGTGCAGCTAGGGAATTGCAGGCTTCAGCACTTCCCATTTTAATGAACCAGCTCTTTAATGTCAGCAGAATTACTTTCACAGTATGTCAGTTAAAAGTTTAAGCGCAGTCAACCCACTTTCGTTACAGTTTTACTTTAAAAGTTATACCACAATTAATATTAAGACAGCATGTTACTAAAAGGTACTATTTAATTTTCGTGGGTAGAACTGCGATTTTCTGCTGAGCACAGACATTCTATTTCCTTTTATCTGAAGATAATTATAATGTTTTGGTTCAAGTAACAGATTGTATATAAAATGAAGTTCTCTTGCTAGAAATTAAACTTTTATTTTGCCCCATAATATTAAATTGTTGGACCCTAATATTATTGCGGTCTATCTTGGTACGAATCGCGGTATGTTCAGAAATAACTCGATAAAGCACATTCCAAAGTTTTCGTGCTACCCAGCTCCTCAATATACACTTGATATGCTTAGTAGATATTGCGAATACTGGAAACTTACAATAAGTATAGAAAAAATAAAAACGATTTAAAAAAAAAATCACATGTGCAAATTTAAGATTATAAATATTTGCATTGATGTTAAAGATGCATATAAATACGTACAACATATATCTCACAAGAATAGAAGGTTGCGCAGTAGCTTGAAAAATCTAGTATTAAAGGTAAAGGCGTGTGTTTACTTGTTTTTTCAGAAAAAGCGTCTACACAACTTAGATTTTGGTATTGATTGTTCGACCTGATCATTGTATCGATTTTAACAAATGTCTGTGAAATTTAGGGATTTAAAAGGACATATATAATTCAAAGAATCTCATCTATCTTTCCTTAGAAGTACATTGAATGCCAAAGATGTAGCCTTGTCTATACACTATATGGTGAAATTTGTCGGTTTCCATTAAGTATTAGTAGTAGAACCCGCATGACCAGATTAGTTAGTCGTCTTGAAGAATAAATATCTTATCATATGTATTCTCTCTGATGCAAATATTTTTGTTATAATTCCTATGAAAATAAATAGATACTAGAAGTAAAATATATATTAGATGATGTCGGGTTTTGCCACGTACGGAGAAATGTGACTTATATGTTTAATAAAGTCAGTAGAACTACTACTACAAGATCAATGCAGGAAAGTTTGTGGCAGCCAACATTAATACATTTATCTCAGACTTAGTTACAAGTTATTATGATTCCAATAATTCAAGTTTCCAGCCAATCAATATTGACATACTTGCTAAATTGTGCCACAAAAGCACAACATAGCTCACTAATACGGTTAAAATGGGCATATTCTTCTCGCTAAACGTTTAGAAAAACTCAAAACAGTTCACCAACGCGGTGGATAGGAACATACTGTTATCGCTAAACGTTCAGCAAAGTTTAAAAGAGCTCATCAACACTGTAAAAAGAAGTTTATAATTCTCAATCAACCTGTTCCACATCATGGACGAGATTCATTATACAACATTGCAGCTGTTTTATTGAAGTTAAATTACTAAGAAAATATTCGAAGCAGCAAAAGTTCATCACATGAATGGTTCTAATTTCTAAGTGAAACCTCAAAAGTTCAGTGATATCGTTAGACTAGTTGACCAAAGTTATTGACCCCCCAAATTGGACAAACGTCAGATGATCAGTTTTTAATGATTCCTATATCTTTTAGCACAATTACTTTTATTTCGCTCCGATTCGTTAGAAACCTGTTGAAACTATTATCGTGGTTGTGTGAGCAATATTTTACAGACAACATCAATTCTTTGTCTCGTAATTGCATCTTTGATATCTCGCAATTACAGGTGTTTTCTCGCAATTACAACTTTACTTTTATACGGCTCACGTCATTGAAATTGCAGGTAATCTAACGGTGTTCTAATTATCCATTATTTGGCCATTTTTTGTGCCATTAATAATCCAAACTATAGATTTTCATTATTCGCCCAGCTTTTCATGACTTTTTAAAGCTATATAATCTCATTATTTGGCCACTTTTTATGCCATTAATAATGTTACTATACATTTTCATTATGTGCCCAGTTTTCTATGTCATTAACTATCCAAACTATAGATTCGTGTTATTTGTTCAGCGTTTTTTGCCATTACTTATTTGTACTATATATTTTCATTATTTTTCCAGTTTTCTACGCTATTAATTATCCAAACGATGGAATCTCATTATTTGCTCAGCTTTCTAAGCCATTATTTATCCAAAGTATAGATTTTCGTTATTTTCCCAGCTTCAAAAACATTAATCATATTACTATATTCGAAATAATCCAGTCGACTTCGTCAGCTTTTGTGATTAAAGCAACATGATTTAAATCTCAGAAACAAAGATCAAAATAAATTTCCTAGTAGATCCAGTACGATCAAGAACAGAAGGAAACATAGCAAGTATCCATCTTTCCCTGGAAAGAAAGACAGCGGGTCTATTTAAAAATATGTTCTCAATATATAATTCAACCGAAACGCCAGGTTCGTCATGGAATGGTGGATAAGAGAATGTTACTTGTACATATTATTAACAATTATCACATAGTCGGTAAACTTTGTCTATAGTGTGTGCAGTTTAATATTTTTGTTATTATAACATGTGAACATATCACTTTATGTGATTCTGATTGGTCCAAATAAGCATATGAAATTATTGTGCAGTATTCTCTTTACTGATTGGCTGCGATAGTGGGAAAACGTTTTGAACCCCGCCTTCTGGAATGTTTTGTTTTCAATGAACATTTTTGGCCGCCATATGTTGATACGACTCGCGAAAGGGAATTGGGGAAAAATGGCCTCGTCTGTTTCAATATTGTCAATTTACCCCCACAGATGTTTCTTATGTCATGTATAACATACCATAATACGAAAAATGGCAAAACCCCCAAGACCAGAACAATAACAACCAAAAAAACTAAGGGTATTGCGCAGGTGATAGCGAGGGTGGGGGTGGGGATAGAGGGGCGTTATATCTGCAGCACGGAATACACCTTATATACAAACTTGGTTTAAATGTGAACTTACTGATGCAAATAAACTCACCTTTGCTCACAGAAGTTTGTAGACATAAACCGGTCTCCCCAACTGACAGAATTTTATCCAACCACAGCATATTTACGCAGTAAATATGTGATACAAGTCCGACTCAAAAATAGATATGTTTACGTCTTCTGTACAATATAATGTTCCAAATCAAGTACTGCAAATATCCGGTCACAAATACATTAAAGTAAATATGTGTATTTCTGCATCCAGTAATCTTCTTTTCACAAATATATCGCAACAATGTAATGTTTAGTTGTGATGTGGAATTTCAACGTAAACACTGGCACTGTATTGTGTAGGCCAACTCAAATCAGTACGGTGCACCGTATCAAACTTTGTGACATCATACGCATTGGACATTTTGTGTTGACAAACATTTTGTCGTTTAAAATGTTCTTTTTATTTGGATGGACGCTTATTCTTTGATTTATAGTTATCAAAAATGTATAATATACTTTACTATTTCAACTTTGTTTGGGACTATTTTTTACGCACAAAATATGAAAGGTACAACGTCTGTCATAATGAACGAAATTGTTCATTCTTCTTTCTATCTAAAAAAATTCGAATGAAATAAAATATGTGAAAAAAGAATCTCAAATGAGTAATGATTTAATATTAAATTTACGAAACTCGTTAAATAATGTCCAGCTTTTGCTCGCCAAGGCCCGCAAAAGGTGGACATTATTTAACTCGTTTCATAAATTCAATATTAAATCGTTACCCATTTGAGATCCTCTATATTTCCAACTGATCATATCAAACTAGACGTGGCAGAGTTCTAAATGTCAAATAGATTATAGGATGAAATGAAATATTGTTACTGGATTAATATTGGTAATTAACGACATCTATTTGTTTTCTTGAGATCGACATATGTTGGAGATATAAAATGGTTATTCATTTAATATTGAACTTATAAAACGAGTTGAATATTGTCGAAGTTGTCGAGACTTGGCGAGCAAAAGCTGGACATTATTCAACAATTTCAATAAATTCAACATTTAGTCATTACCTATCAGAGATTCTGTTTATCACATAGTTTTAGTTTTTTTCATGGAAATGGTTTAGAGTGAAAGAAGAAGTAATAATTGCTTTTGTTCTGGCTCAGACAATGTACCTTTGAGTCCCAGACGCTAGTTGAGTTAATAATGGCAGTTATATAATCAGTAACACCTAAAGTATATTTTTAAAAAAATTATAATTCAAAGAGTCCTTCCAAAACAATATACATTTGATACATACGGCAGTATCAAACAGAGTTGAAATTTCTGTGGTGTGACATAATTAGTTGACTCGGTTTCAGTTAGTCAGACCATATACCTTTAATTTGATGATATTGTTTACGATGTGTCCATTTCGAGAGTCAGTTCCACTTCTAAGTATTACAATTGTTGGATATTCATGTGAGAGAATGATTGCTGGATGCATAAACGCTAGATTTGTAATAATGTATTTGTGACTGGATTTCTGATTTGAAACAGTACAGCTGATGTAGATAAATTTATTTGGAGTCGGAATTGCATCACATGACAAGAAACATTAGCTCGTTGGAGCAATTTGACCGCGTAAAATGCTGTGGTTGGATAATATTCTGTCATTTGGGAGACCGGCATATGTGCACATTCGTTTCAAACAGAGGAAGGTTTATTTCCTCCTGTAAGTTAACATTTAAACCATGCTTGTCATAAGGTGGGGTCCATGCTACATCTCCCAGCCTTCTAACCATTGACCGAAGCCATTAGTTATATATGTCAATTTTCCAAGTGCCCCTAATGTAATCGATTCTAAAAATAATGACCGCTATGATCTTGATAGTAATAGTAAAAGAAGTTACAAAAGGTGGAATAAGACAATTCCAACGGTCCTTGTCAATCAGTGAAGAGAATAATTCACAAGAAATCCATGGTCGTTTTTGGACCAATTTGAATCAAATAAATTTACATGTTAACGAGTTATGATACAAAAATTATTAAACTGAAGACACTATATTCAAACTGTACCGACCAGTGTATCTTTCAATTTATCTACGAAGGGAAAATAAAACACCAAATAAATCTCATTAATATTTTGAGCCAACCATACATATCCAAAAACATCCCTAAACAACCATACATATCCAAAACCATGCCTAAACAACCATACATATATGAAACCATGCCTAAACAATCCTACATGTCAGTAACCATGCCTAAACAACCGTACATATCTGAAACCATGCCTAAACAACCATACATATCCTAAACCACGCCCAAACAATCACACGTATTCGAAACTACACTTAACCAACCAAACATATCCGACAACATGCCTAACCAGCCTTATATATATATATCTGAAACAATGCCTAAACAGAATATATTTCAGTATTACCCTGGTACTCAAGATTATTTGCAGCATCTCGTCTTTTAAACATAATAAAGCATAGATTAAAGGTATCAATCATGATTCAACCGGTTAATCATAATCCAATAGTTTACGCATCGCACAATTATATTTAATATACGGCGGAAATTTACTTAAAAAGCAGCAGAAGTACTAATGTACATGAGAGAGAGAGAGAGAGAGAGAGTTATTTTGTAGAGAAATTCTTAATCTAATTCATATTTTCATTTTTATTATATTTTTGGTTACCTTTGGACAATGTGAAGAAGAAATTAATACAGATGAGTGAATAATTTATTTATTTCTTTATCGATTAATTGATTATTAATTCACAGAATCATCCTTTCATACTTTTTTCGTTAATTTTGTATTATATTTTATAAATTTTATACGCGAATTTGATGATAAGCTGTAGATCGTGCTAAGTACGACTATCCAGCAATTTAATGATGTTCGCTCATAATTAAATTGTAATTGTGATATACTAACTTGTAGTTATAAGATAAGTAACACCTAATTATGAGATACTCTTTTGTAATTATGAGATGTTAACTTGTTACTACGAGATATAGCAGTCTTAATTACGAAATGTTAAGGCATATTTGAGATATAGTAAATTGTAATGTCCATATAGTAACTAGTAATTACGAGGAAATTAACTCGCAATTGTAAGACAGCTAATGAAATGAGCATGGTGCCAATTTATAAACATAAAGGTAACAAAATCGATATATCCAATTATTTGCCTATTTCTTCAACTATTTTCGAAAGTTTTTACCGCTGTACTACGTTTAAGATTGTCGACATTCCTTGATGAAAATAAAGTATTCTTACTATCTGGGACTCAAGTTATTCCGCAATAGACCATATCTTTCTTTTTTTAAAAAAGCTTTATTGAAATTATTAGACAATGCAAAAGGACTTTTGTTTTTTTTTTCGTTGATTTAAAAAGTGCTTTTGACAATTTACGGAGACCTGGAACATAACATCAATTGTATTTGATAGGTATCACGGAAAAGTGTCTTAATGTGATATTAAGTATTTATACTGATATCAAATTATGTGTCTCTGTAATTAATGAATTTTCCTTTATCTCCTGTTGAAATGTCGAAGACCATGTGAATAATTATCTCCATTATTGTTCTCCTTATTTCTAAATGACTATTAATACTTTTTTTTATTAGTAACTAGGTGTAGAGATTGTGCTGTACCCTCCAACCATACTAAATTTGTAAATATGTTAAATGTTATGTTATTTTTTTTACGCTGTATGATTTTATACATTTCGCAGATAATCATGCTGAAATTAAATGTACTAGAGATGGGCGATATTACCGGGATGCCGGTTAACCGCGGTATTTTTTCCAGTGGACCTTACAACGGTACTTTTTCACAGTACAGGTCAGTGTGTAATGTATCGAAATCCCTGATAATCTTGCTGCGAATTTAATGATTTTAAAAACATGTTTTCATTTTTCATGAAATAATAATTTTAAACCAATAGTTATTTTTTTTTATAAAACAGGTATATTTGTCACAAATTCATTCTGAACATTAGAAATGTAATTATATTTATGGTCCTTTAACCACATGATATGTTGGACACGAGTCACTCTTACTGTTCGTTGTCAGTTTGATGCATCTATCTAAATCAATCAAGGACACATGCAATCATTGCTAGATCCTTTGGACTTGTAGGGACTGTAATTCGCCATATATATATATATATATATATATATATATATATATATACTGTAACATATATATATATATATATAGAGAGAGAGAGAGAGAGAGAGAGAGAGAGAGAGGGGGGGGGGAGGGAGAGAGATAGTGCATCATACTATATATATATATATTGCATGGAGTACCCAAAAGATGTGCTACACACAGAAATCTCTCATAAGATTTTGGTTTCATTTAATAAATACAATTTTCATGCACTGAATGAACCTGGCCACCAAGAAGCAATGCATTACGTGAGAGGATATAGGTTTGTTTTCAGTTCAATGTTGGATCGAGAAAAAGCAAATATTAAAATCAAATATGACGAGGGAATATTTTCGAGATTGAAATGTTTACCAGAAAATATACTTAATCCAAAGAAGATTAATTACATTGGTGCTGGTTATACGTATTTAGCTTTTGATTAAATCCATAGGCATCCCCTTATTTGAAGTTTCTGTGTGGAGAGTAGTTTCAAAGTTCACAGCATGTAAGATCATATATTTGCAAAAGTAGCTGCATTGTTGCAATGTAATAATATTCGTAAAATAAGTATTTTTCATTGTTCTGTTAGCAAATCAATTATTGTTCATTGATCGGTTCTTGTACAGATTCTAGAGTGAGAACGGTCTGAGAGAAATCGGTGAAAATCTATGCCAATTTTACACCAAGGCGATTTGATATTCTCTGGAAATGTTTCTTTCTCTTCTCTGGGTCGTCCGGTTTCGTTCCAAGAAATAAACGTAATTGTATTGATTTGTTTCGAAGGAGGAAATGATATCGTATACCCGGCACATTTTCGCTGAAATATATTTGTTCGGTGATGCAGCTTATTTCCTTTATGATATGCCAATGCAATCGCCTTGAAATCACACATACAGCACTCATATGACAGGAGAGTCAGAGACTAAGTATGTTGGTAAATGCTGGTTTGACAAATTCATAATCTACATCAACAGTCAGTTCTCTAGCCTCTTCAATGGCCTCAATGCGGCGTGATCGAGGAACCTACCATTAGAAACTGTAAATGTTATTAACAGACGACAGGGGAAGCGAATCCGAATCAACGCTAGAACAGGCAGAGTAATATTTCGTTGGCTCGTTATCTACAGCTTCACGCATAGTCTATTTCAACCATACTCTCGTCTGACCCCGAGAGGTGTACGCCGTACGAAAGCCTGGTTATGGTCTTTATCGATAAGTGTCGCTCATTTATGCTGCCTTCCTTGCTTCTTCCGTCTGATAGATACATAAACTGTACGTTAAAGTCCATTAGCCCAAATGTGTACAGAAATAGTTGAAACGTTATCAAGTATCATCCTTGGTAATAATGTCTGACGAAGCCGTCTTGTTATATTTATTTTAGTCATAGGCATCCCAAACCATGTCTATATAAGGATTAGAAGCTAAAGATGTTCTTGATATATGTATCATCTTTTCAAAATGTCTGGGTTTTTCTTTTCTTGCATGTAAGACCAACATTGCTCGATTATTATCTAGTACAAATTAGTAAATAGGTCGTCTTGGTCAGAGACAACAATATCGCTGTCATCCAATTAAAGTGCTGATATTTATGGTGAACAGAATGGAATCTGGTCATGCCAAAGGTTAAGTACTTTAAAGAGTTTCAAATGACTTCCAGTGGTGTTACAAATAAGTTTAAATATTGAATATGCTCATGTGCCTGTAGTTTCGAATGTGCTAATATGCCAATGGCCTGGAATGTGGCGATGTGTTAACACTCTTTTGATGTGTCACAACAATATAATCCATAGTGTCCTTGGCTAAATTCACTATAGTTCCAAATTAATCAATTCATCCGAGAAGTATGAATGAGCACTTTGTAATTCCGGTGAAAATGTAAATAAATAAACCCATCCAAATTCAAAACTGAACACAACAATATGACTGATTCCACCTCGGATGTTAAGGTAGGAATGAGCAATTTTTCAAGTAAAGAAAATTGACATAAAAACTAACATAAAAACAGAGTCGGGATGTAGGTCAGTTTGTTTCAACAAAATTAGTAATTTCTAAGTGGAAAACTAATGTTCATAGCGAAATATTAGCTATATATTATGTTGCTTAGAAAATTAATGTCTCCAGTCAGGTAGACTATTAACATGATTTTGGACTAAGGTCAGTTACAAAATACAGATATATATTACATAATATCAAGGAGAAAAGCCAACACACAATACAAATTAAACATTCATAACAATAGATAAGAACGATCCATCTTGTCTGGTCGAGGAAATCACGGATAATCACGTTGTGCTTTCGTGTTATGACCTACAGGCTTATGCCGGCATAGTGTTTGACATCGGCGTGCTTAACGAGGGCCATTTCCTTACGCCAGACACCAGAAGAAAACGCACAATTGTCGAGTACAAAGGCCTTGGTGATTTCCTCGTAGCGTTTAAAGCAAGGGATGCAGATGAGAGCCGTCAGGATTGACCAGAAATACCTTTTTTGGTTCGAATCCACAGCAACAAATGCAGATTTGAGGAGTTCAAAGGCAGACAAGCTATTTCCTCAGCCACCAAAGATCATGACACAAAGTGCCTTGTAGTTATCAAAAGCCCGTGCAGGCCGCTCTTTTGGATGTTTAGCCTGCCCCACCGATAGAGTGCGGGGCTGACAATTTTATGATATATATTTACACACTTTTGTCAATTTTTCGACCTGCATCGTTACGCCTTCGCTTGGGTTTTTGATACAATTTCCTGACCCGTGGAGCGTGTGATCGTCCGTCAAACTTATGTCGATGACGATGAGAAATTTGTTTTGATTGACCTCACCAATATTTATCTGCTTGTCCTTGACCAACTTCATCGCTAATGTTTTAGGGCCTCTTCCAATTGCCTTTATTGCCACAGACTATGAACATTGATCTAGTTTGGGACACCTTCTATCGTCATCGAGAACTTTTTTTTATAAGGGAGTTACTGAAATAGTCGCTATCTCGTTCGAAACGAGCGCTACATGCACATCGTCGAAGGGCTCCGGGCTCCCTTTAACAGTGGCGGATTTAGTCATTTTGAGGCCTAAGGCAAACACAGGCATGGGCCCTCCACAACCCTTGTTCTCCCCCTTTTCAGTCCTTATTTATCCGAGAAAGATGTACTTGTAACTTGTCACCAGTCTTCACACAGCGATGGTCTTCTGTCTTCTATCTTGTGCTCCTAAGGTGACCTTGCGAGCCTTGGCCTCAGCAAATCTTGTGATCACTAATTCCATATCCAGTGACTTGCTGACTTCATGCTCAATGGAGAGAACAGCAAGTGCAGACAGCCTGTCCTGTGACATAGTTGACCTGAGGTACGTTTTAATGAGTTTCAGTGATGAGAAACTTCTCTCACCTGTAGCTACTGTCACTGGGAGAGTGAGCTGAGCCGCTTGTTTACAAACACACACGATGCGCAGTAGGATAATGGAATAGTCCAATGTAGTGGAGACTGGGGGGGGGGGGAGATACTCATCATGAATTAAACATTCGGATAGCATTTTTGCGTATCGATGTTTAGATATATAATTAATTGGTGAAAAGTAAGACAACAAATCGTAACCATAAGTTTATGAGGCGTTTTACGGGGCCCTTGGTGGTTTGGGGCCTAAGGCAATTGCCGACCTTTGCCTAATGGTAAGTCCGCCTCTGCCCTTTAAACCAAGCGTGCGGCGAATGGAGAGAAATGTACCGAGTTCTTTCCATACTGATAACGGATACATGCTTGCTGTTCCTTCCACGAGTTATACCGCACGCCCATTCTTTAATAAGTACACATCGTTGAATGCTGCTCGTCAGTAGCTAGAAAAACATGAAAATAACCGCCATTGGTGGTTGTCAAGATGACCTGCACTCCATTTACTACCATAGTTAATGATACAGTAGAGCTCCAACGGTAATCCTTTCCTGGGGTGACGGCAGAGATTTATTAGACTGGTAGAATCAAAAAGATGTACTGATACAAAGCTAAGCCGAGTTTGATGGCCATCGTAAAAAACTGCAGTTTGTGAGACCGCGAAATCTCTATACAGATTGAGGCAAAGCAGAACTGCATCCTCGCGGTACAGTGGGGTCGAAACCGGATTCTGCTAATTGCAAAAGAGTTTTTCCATGTAAATTATTATTCATATCCACGCTAGAAAAATGTGGTGATGCTAAATTCGCTCGAGCATTAGGCATAAATTGGAGCGGCTGATGCAAAAAGAAAATTTGACGCGGCTTAAGAAGAGATATCAGGTTGCCATATAACTGACTACTCTCTAGAGCAGGATCAGAGAACAAAGCGGTCAAAGAAGCGGCAGCACAGGAAAATGATTTCTTCCTAATGCTGGAAATATTCGGTTTCAGCAAGGTACCTCGGCGCGCTTTAGATGGATGTCCTAATTTTTTAATTCATCGTGCCGGCTCTTTAGCACCCATATGGCGAAATATCTATGTTCCGTACAACGGATTTCACCAGTCCTCAAGTGACCGATTGGAAATATGCATGAACTCCAAAAGATTAGGAACTTTTCAAGGCGTGCCGCAACCCTCACCTGAGGCATCATACCCAATAGCTCCCCAGGCAAACCCATGGCGTATAAAAAGTGCACATAAAATGCCGCGATACAAATTACTGGACCCTATAACCACTTTATGTAGCCTCTGAAGATTACCATATGGCTAACATTTACCAGGTTTCGCACTGTAAACAACTACACGCAAGAAAATCAAATAAAATCAACTACGGAAATATATTTGATAGTTTTTATTATCCCCGTTCAGATATAATTAATGGAGGATCGGATCAATTATCTTCATTCTCTTGTAAACTAACCATAATATTGACTGTAGGCACTGTATGCAGACCACTTTCAGAAGGTGTACAATTATTTGCATAACAAATATATATGTACATGTTGGAACTGGACCAGATTAGGAGTACTAATTATTGGACAAAAAGAAAGTTCATAAAAGTTATTGTTATTTCTGTCGATGTGTAGGTGTATATGTGTAATGCTTAAGTACATTTATTGATGAACATAGCTGAACGTGGGTAAATTGACTAAATTAGGATACTGTTTGGCGGCCCAAATGAAGGCAAGCAACTTTCATCTACAAAAAAAATGTTAAGGGTTTCCTTATCGAATCATTAAACTATCACCAGTACAATTGCTACATAATGCAGCGTCAATGTAAGTATATTGTCCACTACAAATCAACATCACTGTCAAACGTGTAATCATGTCCGGACCAGAATCAGACGATGTGATGGAAATAACTCTTATATCACACAAATTGGATTTTCCATGCTTCACAAAATGTAAAAGGGAATAATGCAATATTTTTCTTTTCGTTTTGTGTTATTGCAGACATAATTGTTCCTGACCTCTACCACAACAGCAAAGTTATCGGTTTTAACTTAAAAATGACAATACATTTTTAGGTGCGATCAATGGCATTATAATTTGGATATATCATTATGGATGAGATGGAGGTTAAGAACTGTGGACGATGGGAGGCGAAGTCCCTGTCGATAAATTAGGAAACTGAACTGCTAAACTGTTCCGTTCTTCAAGTTATTTGTTACCCTAAATATGGTGTTAAAACGATATAGTCTTGAACTATGTAACAGAAAGAAGCAAAACCAACAAGTTTAGTAAAATCAACAAATAATTTTTTTTCCTGGAATGCAAATTAAATATTAAAAAGACACTCACAGTGTTGTAAATATAATCCCAAATAATCCTAAATGTTCCATCACAAGTCCAAAAGTATAGAATTAATTCCAATAATCTTGATTGTTTTGATGTATCCAAATGATGTAACCCGGAATGTCTTTGAATGAGTCCTCAATAATCCCAAAAGTAGTGCTTTAGTCCAAAATGTCACTGAGCACTCTGTAATTTAAACTAATAATTTAAATAATAACTCCTCTCGAATTATACATGAAATCAACTCTATTTGATGCCACAGACTGATAATAAAACAAAAACGAATAATTGTTTACCATATCCGTTATATGCATATTTCACTCGACCTAAGACAAAATGGAATTTCCTACGCAAAAACGCAAGTCTTGAAATCAAATCCAAGTAAACAATCTTGTTTATTTCTTTTTAACATGACAAACATCAGGTACACAAAACATGATAATAGTCAGCTAGGCAAAAACTCTACCCGCAATCATGGACAAAGGTCCCGCACACAATATTAATTAAATATAAATAACAATGAATAATGAACTTTATGACTCTGGAATAGTTACTTAGGCAGTTACTGGCAGTCTTTCCAAAGCTGCAACTGTTAAAGTCTAAAAGAGCAGCTGTTACTGACAGTCTTTCCAAAACTGTTGCTGTTGAAGTCTGAAAGAGCGGCTGCAACATCACCATGTATATGCCTTCCAGCATTCTGGATATGAATACTAAAACTACTGTGCAGTTGTCTGACCTCAGAGAAAATAAGCAGCTGAATGTCACATACACCATGTCTATGCATTTAAGATGCAACAATGGGCTCATCAATATGCATTTTCTGTCAGAAAATGTTTTGTCAATAAATCTTTTCCAAGATGGGATTTTTAAGTGTAAGATATAATTTCAGTGTGGTGTACTCTTTAAGTATTATTCGTAATTTTTACTTTAATTTCTGTGGAAACCTTACCTTTTATTCAATGTTATTTTGACGAGATACCACTTTTGAATTTTCAGCAATCGAAAATGTTCAGCATCAATGCATTATAAAACGTCATTATGGGAACGTGATAATTTCGAAGTCATAACTGGGTATATGTGATAGTCTTTGTTCTCTACAGATGGAGAGTAATAAAGAAGGGTGCAAGCGAAGCAGAAAAAAATGAGAGCAATATATAATTGAACACGGTGTACGTTCTTCTATTAGTTTTTTTCCTACATTCTTCAAGAAATTTAGTGTCCCTCCAGCGCGAGAACAACAGAACTAAACATCATAACAGAATACTCGTTATTTATTTCGCGGAGGCGGGAGGGAATGTCAATGTCGTCGACTGAAGTTTGAGACGGCATATCAAATTACAACTAGACGAAGTGTCAATATCTTCTCCCCTTGAAGCTGCACAGAACGCATCTATTTGATAAAGCAGCCCCAAAATAAGATCTGCTGATCGACATAGTTCTTACAAACTGACAATTTATAATCAAAAATGTTTGTGTACGCAGGCTCGGAGCAGCGTCAAATACTAGAAATAATAATTGTTAACGAAATTTCGATGCTTTGATGACGCAAAAAGTGCAATAAAAGGAGTCAAGTATGAATCGGACATATCATTTTTGAGATACAAATACTCGCTTTTAAGGTTGATTGTAGGAAGAAAAGAAAACTGTTTTCATACGAGAGAGAGAGGGAGACTTATCTTTCATACTCAGTGCGAAACCCAGTGTCATACTTTGAGATTCTTTTTACATTGCATTATCTAAATTAAACGTTTTCAAAAGTGTTTTTTTGTCTATATATCTTTGTGTGGTTACCATAGTCTGATGATTTTCTCTGTACAGAGTAAATTTTAAGAAAGTAGGTATTCGACAAATGAAGAAAAGGTGTATCACATCTTAAATTTCGATAGAATTATATCTATCATTTAGGCAATTGTCTTAAAACGCCGTTTTATTCATTACACACAAGTATTTCACGTTTTGGTAAATTTTAGTCAAGTATGCAAGCATATAGTAAGTAATTTATTTCCTTGTTTACTACAAATAAATCAAGTAAAATATGGAATTCATCACCCACAATATTTTGCTCGCAGAAGCGGCAGATTTTTTCACGTCTAGTCTTCCATTGGCCGTTTCAAATCGTTAATCTATGATTGCATGCTTGAAATTTTACTGCATTTTCCTTATATTGCATACAAGACATCTTACAAAGTGTACAAAATTTAATTATTTTTAAAAAATGATATCTCTTTCTGCTTTTGTCGAGTCAGATATGACTGATTCCTATGTCTGTTTAAACCAATAAAAAAAATTTAAATTAGTATCGAGGCATGACGTATTGAAAATGTTTTGATTAACCCAAACAAACTGGAATCCATTTAAGGGCACATTTTAATATATGCCTTCGATCCATTGACGAATATGATAATCTCGCAATAATCTTATATCTGTAATATTAATTATTAATAAAGATTCTGCTCTTTTCTAACTTCTAGGGTGTGTATAAATAAACCAGATCTCGCTCTTTTGAAAAGATAAATACACATGTTTAATTCCATATATGTGCTAATTATCAAATTCCTTGTTTGTTATTTTCCATAAGGACTAATTAATTTGATCCACAAACCAGCTTTCCATACTTGATGAAAACCTGAGAAAAAATTTCAAACGAAGAGAATATGGTTTGTTTCTCCTTTAACAAGTATGTCAAGCCGTTTAAAACAAAAATAGTATCGATCGTTGATTATCCTTTACTGACTCTTTACCTCTTTGCATCTCATCGATCGTGGACTATACTTTATTGAATTCTGACCTCTTTGCCTCTCATCGATCGTGGAGTATCCTTAATTTACCCATTACCTCGTGCCTCTCATCGATCGTGGAGTATCTTTTATTGACCCCTTACCTATTTGCCTATCATCGATCGTAGAGTATCCTTTACTGACCCCTTACATCGTTGCCGCTCATAGTAAATTGCTTCCCCCCACTCGCACCCCAAAAAAGTGTTATTCTGTTGTTCCTGAAAACAGTAAAGGTCTTACCGAAAAACCTCGGAATAATGATGAACCTATAATTTGAATGGTTTATCACCTTATCTCCACATTGTATCTCCTTATCTGTACATTGTATCTCCTTATCTCTATATTGTATCTCCTTATCTCTGTATTGTATCTCCTTATCTCTATATTGTATCTCCTTATCTCTGTATTGTGTCTCCTTATCACAAAATATCAGCTTATTTAAACGCTAGACTTCATCTCTATGAAATAAGACAGTATTAAAATAACATTAGAGCGAAGTTCTTCACGTAGACAGGAAGAGTGATTTCTCACGTGCATTTCAACTGTCACCATATGACATACTGACTTTTAAAAGAAGTATCACTTTGAGTATTTCATCTGATTTGATCCGTCAATTTCTATATTCAATTATATTTATCGCATTAACAAGTAGAACACATCAATTATATTTCTTGCATGGAGTGAATTGCATTTATCATGTCTCTGCTAGTCATCCACAAGTAAATTATCCTGAGACTTTAACGAAAGTGAATATATATATATATATATATATATATATATATATATATATATATATATATATATATATATATAGATAGATAGATAGATAGATAGATAGATAGATAGATAGATAGTAACGAATCTATGGTCATAAACTAAGTAAAGGAAAGAGCGAAAACCAGAAAATGTAGTAAAATTCAATAAATAATGTATTTCCCAAGAATACAATGTGAAAATTTTGATTGAGCTTGCAGTATTATGAATTAAATCCCAAATAGTCCTAAATGTTCTGTCACAAGTCCAAAAGTATAGAGTATTCCGAATGAATTCCAGTGGTGTTCCAAAAGAATTCCAACACTAAATGTGTTGATTAACCATTAGCCTGGAATAGTGTTGATGTGCTAACGGTCATGATTTAGCATGCAATGTAAGATAAACATCCCAATTTTATACCTACTCTCTAAAATACGTCAAGAAGGGAACCCGGGGAGGCCAATTAAACACTATCATCCCACTGAAAAAAATGTATGAATTCGTTGACTGTCACCATCGGTCTTTAAAGAAAGCCTTTATACATTCAAGATTCTACTGATAACGTTAAGAAGACACAAAAAAAAAAAAAAAAAAAAAAATATTTCAGACAACACTCTCGTCGTCACAAAGGAAGTATGTTCCTTATGAAAGCCCAAAAGAAAGAATGGGATGATTGGTCTGATCCTTTCCCTTCTATTGACTATTTGATCAAGGTCTAAAAGAAAGAATAGGATGATTGGGATGATCCTTCCCCTTCTATTGACTATTTGATCAAGGTCTAAAAGAAAGAATGGGATGATTGGTCTGATTCCTCCCCATCTGTTGACTATTTGGCGAGGCTTTTAATACATGTTCTTATTTTCATCTATTTTATGTTCAACAACTAGAACTTCTAAATCATTGGAACTACAATGGGCACTGAAATGGCACCTTTGTAAGTCAATATTGTCATAGCAAGACTCTATCAAACATTCAATCGATCAAAATATTCTTGCATTCCCCAATGACATATGCTACGATTATATTTCCTAGAAGTCGTTTATGGTCCTGTATCTTCTTGGATTATCAATCTACCCTCCTAGAGGGGAAACGATACACTATTGCAAATCATCTGAATTTCGCCAGTATACGCTCCCAATCATTTGACGATGCTATTAACAAAACTAGACTACTCGCTTGAAAAGCCCTCTTGAAATGTCAAACCAAGGAAGCCAAGTAGCACATCATGTTCTTCGTTACTCTTTACCCGATGCTACAAACTTACAGCAGATCATTTGAAAGCTTTGAAACAAGATTCAGTCTTCCGAACGTCTGAAGAGCATATTTCCAGAAATTCCTGTTGGAACATACAGTAGACTTAAACACCTTAAGGAACCGGTCTCACGAACCAATGTAACTTTGAACAAGATCACAGATCCAGGCACGTATAGATGCAAAGACGTCTGCTGTCTAGTCTGCAAGCGTACGGCCGATACCAAAGGGTTCCAAAATGTGGCAGAAAGTCTTAGCTTTGCTATCAATCAGAAGCTGGATATCGAACCAAAATTGTATTCTGTCATGGCCTGTAAAATGTATGCCTTCACTCAAAATTTTGACGAACCACTGATTAAAGAAAATAAATGAATAACCCACAAGAGCCTCATTCGCTACACACTCGAAGAGAAACTCAGAAACAACTACAACTCAGCTGGACATTCAGTAGTGTCCTTTGAGGTACTACCGACCGAGTCTAACCCAGTGTGGACGATATAGAACGCACATGTAAGGCATGATACTGGGGAATTCGACCTAAATGAAAAAATCTAACTTTCCAAATGCAATCGTATAAAACTTTCCAGTTAGGATTAAGTTTTTCACATGTCCACAATTCTTGTTGCGACATTTGCCCAGAATAAATATTCCATAACAGTTTGCATGAATTATTATTATTATTATTAGTAGTAGTAGTAGTGGTAGTAGTAGTAGTAGTAGTAGTTGTTGTATCTCTTATGCGGTATCGCGCTATAACATTTTCATGACATACTTATGTTGCCTCCTCCAGATTATAGTATCTACACTAGGAAAGCGTTAATGTTTTACACGCATGTTTTCCGTCTTTTGTCTTCAATACGGAAGTAGGTCAGAACAATCTGGTTCTTTGTATGATTAAGACGTGATTACACATATAACCCCATCATTGATTATTGTTATAAATGTTTTTTTCTTCATATCACAGACATGTAATAGACTGTTTTATTGTTTCTTCTTTTTCCTCATTTTTTTTTAATTTAAAAAATCCTCTTGCTTGTATATTCCCACCGTCATTCAAAGATAAAATAGTCCCGGTTATCCTTCAGCTATTGCGTTCTCTGCTTGTTTTGTGAGTGCAAGTTGTATCATCAACTGGTGAAGAAGTTAATAAGCTCTAAAATGTGGGAAACTGTTTTGTCATTACGCTGTTACAAATGTTTTGTCAATATACATCGTAAACTGATATTAATATTAATTAGAAAGATTGATGTCATCGGTAATCTTGTTCATGCTTCACAGAATATGATATTACACTGAAAACAAAATACATTGACGAATTTGAAAAAAAAATTAAAAATAATAGGTGTAACTATCTTCCCATTGCTACAACTGTATTATTTGTTGTTTCTACTTTAATGAAGGAATGTCATTATTTTCAATTTTATGCCTCGCACGAACGATAGAAATGTCTGCAATAAATGTGTTCTTGAAATGGACATTCACCAGCAATATTCCTTGATGTAATAACCGCGATCGACAGTGTCTGACACTAGATTTCTGACACGACCGATTTTCATTTCCAGCACTATAGACCTCCATATTGCTTCAATAAACCTCCGTAATGCTTCAATAGACCTTCGTAATGTTTCAATAGACCTCCGTGATGCTTCAATAGACCTCCGTAATGTTTCAATAGACCTCCGTAATGCTTCAGTAGATCGATTACCATACTAACACAGTGCTGCCATAGGACAACAAAGTCATATTAGTATTACTAACTTGGCTCTAATGTATGTGCAATTGAATCCGTAACAGAGACTGTAACTGCATTTTCGATTCGTAACATAGACATGCAATCAGACTGCAGCTGCTATAAGGTTCCACAGTGCTTTGCTATGGCGATACGCTCAGCTGTATCAGAAGGACATGAGCTTAATTCTAACAAGGGCAACCCTTCCACTGTATCTAATTGCGGACCAATATCTGTTCTCAATACAGTGGGCAAAGTGTTTTAAAGACTGGTTTTTAAATACGTATTTAATTACTTCCTTGAAAATAACATATACCTTTCCAGTCTGGCCGTATTTCTAGTGACATTGTTTCTGTAATATGTTTTAGATTCCGGTTAGGTAAGTCGTGTTGCGACATAGGTAAATTATTTGATAACGTGTTTCATAAAGGACTCACCTATAAATTGAAAGCTACTGACATCGCAGGAAGCCTTTCAAAATGGTATTCTTGATGGCTTAAAATTAGAAGACAACGAGTAATACTTCCGGGTATGTTTCCAGTTTGAATTTGGATTGGAGCTGGCGTGGTCCAATTATCTGTTTTAGGTCCCTAACTGTTTATATACATAAATGACATTGGGCCACGATAAACACTCCAATATAAGTTAATAGGCTTAAAAGTATCTTTCTAATTAAAGATAATCCCATCGTAACAGCTCATAACCCGAACACTGACATGGAGCAAATCTCACGATGGGCATATAATTGTCTTGTATCTTTTAACCCTTCTAACACTTATTTCCTGAAAATGTCTTAGGAAATTAATAAACCCTTTTATCCGCCACTATTTATGCTCAACCACAGAATTAAGGAAGTTGACTCGCACAAATATCTTGGAGGATTCCTCTCGAACGACTGCTCTTGGCACAAACATGAACATGATATAAGAGAAAAGGTTATAACAGTAGTAGTAGCAGTCGTAACTGCCGAAATCAACGTCACCGAGGTTCTTTCATGGTCAAGAATTAATGTAATCCTTTCACTCCAATTTCAACTTTACAGGAAATATTTAGAAGTAATATAAACGCATTATATACGATCTATTCTAGGATATGGTAATGTGGTTTGGGACAACTGCATATTGCTTGAAAAAAGTGAACTCTAATAAATACAAAATGAGGTAGCCAGAATCGTGTCAGGTGCAACAAATTTTACATCTATTGAAGCATTGCAAGGAGAAATAGGATGGATAAGTCTCAAGTCCAGACGAAAAAGTTACACTTTTATATAAAAGGACAACTGGTTTAAACCTTCCCTATCTCTCATAGGAAGAGATTCCATCAGCTGTTAATTGACATTACTCGCTACAATGTAAAAAAAAATTCCAATCAGTACAAGCTAGCAGAAGCCATTATTACAACTCGTTTCTTCCATCGACCATTTGAGAATGGAATACATTATCCATTAAAGTAATTATATTCACAACTTCCAAAGCGCATTAAATAATCGCAACACGCATTTTCCCAGACAATTTTATTGGGGTAGAAGAAAATTTCAAATTGTCCATGTTCGACCTATGACAAATTGCAGTTCATTATTTGTAAAGAATATAATTCTATCACCTTGTTCTACCTGTGTAGAATCGTAGAAAGTATACATTTTCTTTCATATTAACAAGATATCGAACTGTTGGAATCGCTCATACCTTTATGGTAATTTAACTTTAAATACATTCTAGTATAATGATATAATTCTTGCATATAAAGTAAACATTCATATTTTCGATGCCGTTCATAAACATATTGAATATTCAAAATTATCTACATAAGCACGCCTGTTACTAACATGTATTTTCTTCAACGAGTCATGAACTGTTGTAAGTAGCAATTCCATTTTTTAAAAAATGATTTTCCATAAAGAAGTGCTGTTCGGTTCTTTCTCTTCTTCATCCTCATCATTTACCAACAGATTCGTTGTTAATCGTTGTGCTTTATTCATTGGAAAATGTCTAAAAAGGAGACTCTTCTCTTTGCCTATTCAACAATTTAACTTCTTTGTGTTTAAAACTCAGTATCACCCATCATATAATGATATATATTAGCCAATATTTACAATATTGGTATCATCAGTGGAGAAGAACATTATAATTCATTGCTCTTCGTTCTAATCCTTTACCTTCTATGTTGCACATATTGTAATTTGCAACTACAAATTTATGAGACGAAATATCATTTAAACTAAATATTCAATAAAACAAATTATTTTGCATTCAAATGTATGCATTCGCTCAAAAGAGATATTTAACTTAATTCCATGTTGCAGGTAGTTAGTTTAATTTTGATGTTTCGTTATGTTATTCAAATAATCTTTATCCCATTTTATTGCTAGACAATCTCCTTGTATTCAATTTTGCTTACAAGTGGGATTTCATAAAAAAAATCTTTCCATCGTACCTGCATCACTTCTTGTAGGTTTGACGTGTAAGCAAGAACGAATATTTTAAAAACGTAAGCAATTTAGAGTTATAAGTGTTTTACCAAATAATGTTTTTGCCCGGATGTAGATGATTACGTGTGCAAGATTTAGCAAAATTCAAGAGCATAAATTCCTGTATTTTTATTTTTCTTATTTTTTTCTTTACCCACGATAGAGCCATTTATTATTATTTAAACAAAATAAAAG
The DNA here is from genome assembly GCA_016617855.1 of Megalonaias nervosa. Classification (NCBI taxonomy): domain Eukaryota; kingdom Metazoa; phylum Mollusca; class Bivalvia; order Unionida; family Unionidae; genus Megalonaias; species Megalonaias nervosa. The sequence goes on from JAECUM010009016.1 coordinate 49,826, forward strand.
CTATACGAAAATTTTTGTTTTTAGAAAAAGTAAAGGAAACAAGGAGAGAAAAAAGAAAATTAGTGAAACAAATAACTAAAAAGAAGAATCAAACGGTTGCATGGAAGTTATGCATTATCGTGCATTTGGTACACTTATCGATTACTGAAGTGTCTTCACAAAATATATATATTGAAAATAATCAGTATCAATTAATACCGAAGACATCGACTGCTAATTTCTTTTCATTATTATTGTAATATAATAGCACATGTACAATTCTAATCTAGAATACTTATGAAGCCAATGCGAGACTGTAAATCAAGTTCTCATTTTCTTTTGATTAAATGTCGAAACAATCGCGATATTTTTGTGTCAGTCAGAGCCATATTTCGACCCGGCCCATCTTATTACATTTATATACTTACAACGTATTATTCTTTATTTTCAACACCTTGAAAATGATAGTTCTTTGGATGAATAGAACATTCAATAAGTCCGGATGCACAGACGCCTGCGTAGCTCTCCAAACATGTTTTGCAATTCGCATAATTTAGCCTGAACTCTTCCTTGAATTTGTTAAAATATCCTCTAACAAAGTGGAAAATATCCTCTAACAATGTGACAGCACTGTTAATGTAATATAAGGCAAAATATCGAAACGAAGTTTTGTTTAGGAATCTGTTCAGTACCCATACTGGTACCATTCAATATCTTCCGCTAAATTCAAAAGCTCTATTATTTTTCCATATTAATTTTGGTGCATTTTAATGCCATCTGAATAAATTGTCTGTTTGTCGTGTGTGTTCTTTAAAAGGGGAATATCTTTAATGCAGTTGATTTGTACACAAATGAAACTGTTTTTGGTACTTTATTTTGTAGGTATATTTTTGGCGAAAGACATTGTCCTAAGTTTTCACAGGTGGATTATTTCTGCTTGGGTGTTTATATTCGTAATTTCTGGCAATCACCTGACCAGCGAAGATTGGTACTCCCGTAACACAATTAATTTACAATAAGAGTCATTTTCTATAGCATATTCATCATCTGATATTGAAAAGTATCAGTGGGAGAAAAATGATATCGCCACAATCGCGATATCACTTTTATCGCCACAGCGGCGATATCATTTTTGCATTTACATATTTAGGCCTATTTAAATTTTCTTTTTCTACTCTTTCCTTTCATCTCCATCAAAATGAATAGGTCTTAAAATATATCAAGACTGAATGATTATACTTTTATGTACTTAATATATAACTTAATATACTTAATACTTAACGAGTAAATGCCATAAAAATGCATAAAGAAAAACCGTAGGCAGCAAAATGTAGCTTCAAATATTGACGTTTCTAAAACAAATATAGTCCTCCACATGAATCGTGCAAAGTGTCAGTGACTGGAATTACATGAATTATTTCTGTTCGAGATTCACTGTTAGCCGCACTACCAATTCTCCTTCAAACGGTGCCAGTTTTTAGGGCAAAATGCTTGAGCGAATATAGTAATAATAAACTATAGTAATACAATTGCCAAAGTAAAGATTTAAACCATCATCACAATCATAATTAAAAACGATTAAGAAATTGGGGGACAGATGAGTGTTGATTGCAAAACGAAGTGGAGTGACAACCCAGATTTGGGTGCAGTGTCAGCTACCAACCTAGATGCAGATGCAAACAAAATAAACAAACTCCTCTTTGGTAGACTCACAGTTATTAAAATCATTCATTGGAAGATGTTACTCTCTCAAGTTTGTCTTATACGAGCGCACTGTGATATTTCTAGAGTACCCACACCCCAACAATGTTCACTTGATTGATCCACACAAGAAATGTGCTAACGAAAACATGTCTTTTCAGTTTCGTATTTAAAAAAAAAAAAATATTCATTTGACAAAATACACAGTAGGAATTAATCTGTAAAGAGTCGCTTCTCTAAAATTACTGCAAATTTTGTATTGATGTAGTAATGCAGCTGTTATCACATTGGAACAGAATGGAGAACAGCATCCTTGCAAATTCGCTCTTTTCGCCTTAAAATATATAAGAAGACGGAAATCTACAGGTTCTTGTAATCGTAGATATGAGGAATATTTCACTCACAGAGCAGAAACATTTTGTTCTGTCTTCACTTCTTTCGTGAATTATTTCCTGACATACACCTTAAAAATATCCAAACAAAGCATAAATATCGTCTATAGCTTTAGTTTACCAGCTGAATATAGATATGCGTCCCAAATCTTCCTCCAGCGTAGTATTACCTAATTTCAGCATTCAAGTGCTGATACGTATCCATAAACTGAATTTCTTCTGCCTAAGAATGAAGGCTCCCTTTAGCCTGTTTCTTATAGCGTAAAACACCAATACTTAGCCTGTTCCTATTCAACTTATGCACCAAATTTATATCCGAAAATTGTTTACTAAAAATCAGTTTCGTTACAATTGCCTATTTCTTTTACTTTCAATGTTTTCTTAAACCAGATTCATAACAAATTAAATTTGTAAATGAACAGCTACGTAATTAAGTTACAATAAGGAAAACAAAAGAAAGGAAGGAAGAAAGACAGAAAAAAGAAAGAAAGAACGAGAGAGAGAGAGAGAGAGAGAAAGAGAGAGAGAGAGAGAGAGAGAGAGAGAGAGAGAGAGAGAGAGAGAGAGAGAGAGAAGAGAATAACTTATGTCTAGCCAGAGGTGTATGTTCTTTTAATGACTTGTATGTACTGAAGAAAAACATTGCACGATTATTCTGTCATGGGTGAAGTATTTTCTAGGAAGTTAGGATCGCAAAATGTTAACGGACGATAACTCCGACCAAATTTCAAATGTGAGTAGTCTCACCACACACACACACACACACACACACACACATAGAAGAACTGCGGTGGAAACGTTATCCGCGACATTTATTGGCCATTGGTTGACTTCTCCCGACATATTAGTTTGCTCTCCTTTAGGTATGTTGCTTTTAAATACAATACGTGCTTTTGCTTTGAACATTGCGGCTTTGTTTCATTAAATAATGACATTGATGAGAATGTTTTGATCTTGGTTGATTATAATTTGATAGCAAAGGATGCCATTAGATGAAATAAACGTTACAGTGCTTTTGAGGGTTTAATAAGATGAGGTAGGTAATTTTTCTTATAGTTTTTAGCTGCGTCAAATTCATACCACTTTTCAGATATACTTGATCCGTCAATCACTGCGTAGGGATTTGCCGTCCATGTAATTAATGTATATTTCAATTCTGAAATTAAGGTCACAGTTTAGTTTAAACATGCACGTATAAATTTCTTAATTTGTGTAAATAACAATTGGTAAAAGTATACAGTCAGAAGACAAGGATTTGAACTGAATCCACAGTCTTCAAGAGTCTTCTTAAAGAAATCATAGGGAGTCTTGAGGGACTTCAGCACGTGCTTTAGGCTTTGTTCAATAATCTAGCCTAAATATGCTTTTAATCAGAAAAATGTGATGTTCTTTGTGTTGACAACGTTATTATGGCCCATACAAAATTTGTGACCGAATATACCATAGGAATCTACACTTTCTTGTTAATTAAATTTCCCGTAACTCACAGCTTGAACATGAATGAGGTTCTTGCGTTAATCAAAAGCCTCTTCTCATATAATCTGTTTTATTACATTCACATACTTAGAGCTAACCCATTACACAAAATGAACTCTTAACCATATGGGTCATGATAGCGCTATACATGTATAGATACTCCTGATTATGGTGTAGTTACTTAAACAGTGATACTAATTCGTACAATTTAGAATTTGAAAGTCAGTATTAAGTTAGTTACTGACTGGTGAAGAGCATTGCAAAATGACCCTTATGCCAGAGTGGACGAACATTTATCTGTCGCTCTAAAGAGGTTTTCTCAACATGAAAATACTGTCATTAATGTTTCTTCTTGATTCTGAAGTTATACAATTTTCAGAATATTTCAAACAAAGGTTTTCATAAATAGATATCCTGATATTAGTCATCACCTTATTCTCCTTGGTTTTTGATCTTCTATATCAAAAAATATTGCCAGAGTTTTACTTTGCCCTTTCTTAATCAAGCCATCAGTGCTAGATGTCACTGCAATAATTGTTACTTTGCCGTGTCTAAAACCAGTCTTCAGTGCTAGTTGTCACTGCTTTAAGTTTTACTTGGCCCTATCTTAAACCAGTCAACAGTTCTTGATGTCTCTGCATTAAGTATTACTTGGCTCTTTCTTAATCCAGCCAACACTGCTTGATGTCACTGCAATAATCTTTGTGGAATAACTGCGAGCTTGTTTGCAAATGTTGTAAGCGGGTTGATTCTGCGTATAAATAATATTTCAAAGTAATTTTATAACCTTTCCAAACAGGTATAATTGATTGTCTTCTGTTTAATGAAGCAACTAGGAAGGAGATGGAACTGTTGGAAACGCATTAATTTGGTTGATTAACTTGAAGCATAATTCGTTGCTTTGTCTGATCATTTCTGTATTAAATGTAATGCATGATGAATATATTCTCTACCTGAACTCAGAATAGAGTTTGAAGATGTTACTATTGCATCCGCATTGAGTTCCTATAATGCTTGCTAGGTAAATCATGCCGATACAACAAATGAACTCATTGCAAAGAAATCAAGTAGAATATTAGAGAGAATACAAGCTGCATGTGACTGTCATAGGATTGATTAAAATGTCAAATAAATCATTTTGTCGTTGAGTTTTCAAAGACATCTTTTACCATTAGATTCTCAAAGAAATCCTTTTGCCATTAGGCTGTGAAGTGATCTTTTGCCATTAGGTTGTCGTAGAAATCCTTCTGATACGAGGTTTTCAAAAGAAATCCTTTTGCCATTAGGTTCCCAAAGAAATTCTTTTGCCATTAGGTTCTCAGAGAAATCCTTTTGCCATTAGGTTCTTAAAGAAATACTTTTGCCATTCGGCTCACAAAGAAATATTGATCTTCCAGTCATATAAATGTCAACTTAATGAAGAAAGGAATGGAATATACACATGATTATACATTTTGGAATTGTGACTGATGCCCTAACAAGGAACCATATTACATTCGTGTGCTTTTTGCTATCAATGCAAGTCATTTGTCTATAAAATAAAACAAATCCTCAGTCAATGGAATGGTTTTGTGGTAAAGTTAGTATGAAGCATTACATAATGTTGTTACGAACATTAGCATTACTGACCTGATGGTAATGTAACGTATTTGGTAAATGCAAGCCATGGACACACCATATATAATAATATCGCGATATACATACAAACCTAAGTAAAAATGAGATTTCAAACCTTCAAGAGCCCAAAAGCCTTGTTATTATTTTTAGTTTTACCAGAATTAACAACATGTTGAGATCATAAGACTAACAACATTCCTTTTACTTGTGCATCGATATGTATCAAGTTCGCATATTCGACAGGATAAGTTTTAGAATCATTGTTAATAATAGTGAAGATATTAAGATATTATTTTCAATATAGTCTAGTTATATTTTATGTCTTCCAGTCAACATTGTGAAATATTATGGAAAATTTTGTTTGTAAGTTCCTTTGTTTTCAAGATGCATTTTAATAATTATTTTCAAGGTAACTGCGTTTCTAAATATTCCATATATATAAAGTGTAATTGATCCAGACTTTATTCCTTTTTCCCAGGCAACCTGTGTTTCTCGAGTACATATCTATGGCGTGTGTGTGTGTGTGTGTGTGTGTGGTTCGAAACCGCGCCATCCCTCACCCGAGACGCTCTAATCACTGAGGCCACCGGAGAGGCCTCTATGGCAGGTGACACAGAATATTTTCAAAACTTTTCATATCTTGCTTTTCTTTTTAATCACTTTCCTATAATCGAGAATAATGGCCTTGCGCTTTAACTTCGCAGTGGAAAATTCATGAGGGTCAAGCGAAATTATAAAATTTGGTCCTAATGTTCCTGCATAGTCTAATGAGCGCATTATGTTAGCGTACTACTTTACATATTCAAAGATCTTACAGTTTAAAGAGAGGTTTGTCAGTTTGGTCCAAGCTATATCAGTGAGCGCACTTATACCTTAATCGACAAGTTTTGGATTTTGTTCTATAATTGTTAATTCCAATGTTTTCAAAGTGGATTTAATTGTTTTTAGTTACATTTACTATTCACGAGATTATTTCTACAATTCACTTTAAGCCTCCGATTTATATGTCATCCACATTGCATTAATTTAATGTCCAGCCGAATTAAATAAAACTTCTTTAAATCTAAGACTTTAGATATAAATAACCCTCTAACACCAAATGCAGACAATACATATGATGGTTTGGAGGTAGAATGTCGTTTGCAATCATTCATATTTAAGTATAAAGCTTATTAAGTCTATAAAGGAATAGATGATGATTATTCGCAGAATTTTAGTAAGCATAAACAAAATAGAACAAAATACATAGTACTCCATGAATTGGGTTTAAAGTATAATAATGAATGCAATTAATAGCCCTACGGTACTTTTAACATTTTGTACAACATTGAAAACGGTACGAAGTCGGTTCGGAACGAAAATGGTTGTAAGCGGTACAAAGACAAGCAGGAACGATTATTGAAACAGGAACTGTACAATACGGTGAGTAATGGTACAGTGCCCTGTAATATTGAAACAAGTTTAACTGTTGTTAATTGGAGGTGTTCTGTTTAGAAGTCTATAATGTGCATGTAGTGTTAAAGTTACAACCGTGTGCTACAACTCCATGGTCATAAACTAAGTAACAGAATGAAGCGAAAAATAACAAGTTTAGTAAACTTCAACAAATAATTTATTTCTCTAGAATACAAAGTGAAAATGTAAAAAGGACTTACAATAGTGTGAATCAAATCCCAAATAGCCGTAAAAGTTCACAAGTCCATAAGTATACTGTTACTAATGAATTCCAGTGGTGTTCGGAATAAATTCCAATATTGGATGCACTGACGTGCCAAAAGTTTTGATGTATTACAATTATATTATCCAGAATGTCCATGAATAAATTCACAATAATTCTAAAATAGTGATTTTGTACTAATTTCTATGAGCACATTGTAATTCCAATGAATTGTTTAAATAAATAAATCCTTTGAACACAACGAAAAGACTTATTCCACTATAGATGTTAAGACGCAAATGAGTAATTGTGATGTAAATGAATTTAAATACCTGCCCGCTTGACCTACGATGCAATTACCATTTTCTGAAAATACTGTCATCTTAATGGAAAATTACTCTAAACTGTAAACAAAGTCAGGTCTGTTTACCTAAACCTTATCAAATCAACCTGACAAATATCAGGTAGACCATGAATTTCCGATGTCATGAACTCAAATCCATGTAAACATGTTTTAAAAATTATCTTAAAGTCTAGTCTACACTCATAGACAAAAATTAGTCATGTAATGTTGTTTGCAAAATGACCCTTACAATCTACAATCGTGAACAAAAGCCAGCACACTGTACAAATTAAATATACATAACACGTGAAAAATAAATGCGACGCAATTTAAAACGAGTAACATATACAAGTGATTGCAATGGCCATCGATGTAAAGGAAAAATCTTTATCTATTATTATTCCCAGACTAACATTTAGATCTTTGGAGATGTTATTTATTGAGTGCCAGACGGATCTTTTTGTTTGTATTGTTTCTACAGTAGCACTGATCTCTTTGTCTATTATGTTTATAGTAACATTTCGATCTCTTACGATATTATTATTTCTACAGTACCATACGGATCTCTTTGTCTGTTATTTTTATAGTACCATTCCAATCTCTTATGATATTATTTTTTTAAAAGTACCATATTTTATTTTTATAGCACCATTCTGATCTTTTGTGATATTATGTCTACAGTACAATACCGATCTTTTGGGATGTTATTATTTCTACAGTACCATACACATCTTTTGTCTATTATTATGTTTTACAATAACATACCGATCTTTTGTCGGTTATTATTTCTTCACTGCCATATCGATCTGTTTGTATATTATTCTTTCAAAAGTACCATATCGATCTATTCTCTATTATTTTTTCTACAGTACAATACCAATATGTTTCTCTATTATTTTTCCACAGTACCATACCGATCTGTTTGTCTACTATATTTAATACAGTACCATACCGATCCCGATATGTCTGTCTATTATTTCTTCTTCAGTACAATACCGATCTGTTTGTTCATTCATGTTTTCTTCAGTACCATACCGATTTGTCTGTCTATTATTTTTCTACAATAGTATCTGTTTCTCTATTATTCTTTCTACAGTATTATTCCGATATGTTTGTCTTTTATTTTTTTCTACAGTACCATACATATCTGCTTGTCTATTAGTCTTTCTACTGCACCATACCGATTTGTTTGTCTGTACCATACCGATCTGTTTGTCTGTTAAGTTTATGACCATGTTCAGACTTTCAAACATGTTGATTACTAATGAAATGAAACAAGTGAAGCTTGTGATATGTTCTATTAAAATTTCTCTTTTATTGTCTAAGAAAGTTATACAATTTATCTTCTTAAAGAAAAAAATGAAATAATCAGGCAATATAGTTTTGTATTTCTTTTTGTGTATTAATACACAAATATAGGAAATGATAATATTTGATAGCTTAGACAATTGTGATTACCGAATTAAAGAATAAAACACAGCTTAAACCAGAATCTTTTTAAATTTATCATCGTACAATAAATTAACCGATAACAATGTGTTTCCGTGAAGAAATAATTAAATGGATGGAAAGAATCGCCTTTTTACCAGAAAAATTTATTGTTTCTTACCATGCATGAATTCTCATGATGTCAATAATAATAATAATAATAATAATAATAATAATAATAATAAATAACATAAAATAATTCCCCGACAAAACAATTATCCTCTTTGTGTTTTCATTTGTATATGTTTGTTCCATTATAATGGAAAGTACAAGGTGTCCATTATACTGGACAAGGTTAATTAGGGACGAAAACGAATTTTACATGATTGGAGGTGTCGAGACGCTGGCAACCATCTAAGTACGGTTTGGTACGAAACTGTACGGTGTCAAATAGACGATTGAAGGACGATCAGAAATAGTAAGAAACGGGAACGGTACAATAAGTGATTGAAACGATCAGAAACGGGATGTCAAATAGTTGCAAAACAGTATAAATTAGGGTAACAAGTTACTGCAAAAGTTTAGTAAAGTATGTCCATTTACGACATAACAAAAACTGTAACTGTTTAAAGTAAGTTAAAATCGGCAACAAAACGTCTGTCATTTGACATCTGTTTTGGAATATAATAATGCTATAATGTGGTTCAGATACGTTTTGCAAGTTTATTAATCCACGAAAACGTGCGATTTCTCTAAATGTTCAGCAAATAATTTCACTTCAGATAACATGGAAAATAATTTAAGAGTCTTTAAAATTATATATATATATATATATATATATATATATATATATATATATATATATATATATATATATTGGTTATATATATATATATATATATATATGTGCCAGCTGGTCTTTTTAAAAGGTCTTACAATGTTGGTGGTCAGAATAGAAGTGTGATAAACTGCCAAATCTCTGCACATTTACTTTTTAAATCTTTTTTTCAATGCGATTGAGACCTAGAGATAAATTGCTTTAAGACTTTCATCCCATAGGATTTGAGGATAAAACAAAAGCAAAAATATACTTCGTGGAAATCCAAGTCACAGTTTAATACAAGCAATGCCGGAATAAAATAGAGTTTGACATCTTTGACGCTATTAAGTCAAACTTAAACTGTCTTGGAGGAACCAATCTTGTTAGCAAAACGAGTTTCTCGCGGACACATGGATAGCCTTTCTAAGCAAGAATCGGATGTCTACGTGGTAATTATATTTCCATATCTACTTTGATCTTGATCATTAACTTAACATTCAGCATCATTAGGATATCACGTGATCCTGTCTTTTATTGAAATGACCGATCTGAATGACAAAATGACATCTGCCATAAACAGCTTGGTTTTAAAGCTGGCAACTTTCCTCATCATTCATCTCAACTGCTTTCATTCATTTTCGTTTTCATTTTATCAATACTTTGCGGAATCTACATAAGGTGACTTCAGCCCTCACTATTATTGTATATTCTGCATGTTCAATATAAGTATTAATTCTGGTTACAAGCTCATGTCTATTTTTTTGAGCTTCGATAATATTTATTCGCCGATCGCATCCTACAGCAAGGGCGAGCAAGGCTTATCATCTGTATTCCCACGGCTTTAAAAAAAGTGAAGGGGATATTGAAATACCCTCCGTCTGTCTATTTGTATGTCCACCCGTCTGTTCATTACCAAAAGTCTTACTAAACTGTGGGGTGAAATTTATGAAAATTTGTAGTAATGTTGCGTAACCATTTGCGACAGGAATGCTACCTTTGGCTCCTGGGAGACGGATCAAATTTTCAATGCACACATATTTCAATTACAATGGCCTTTTTAACAATTGTATAACCAGACTTTATGATTCAGTCATAGAAGATAAACACATAATATTTTTTGACGGATTTTGACTTAAGATCCCCTAATCTCTCTCTCTAGCGATGGCTGTGAGTATGGGTCGAAAGAATATGCAGTAAATGGCGAAGGGATTTACGATAGCAAGCCATGGCAGTTGTTTAGTTTTTCTCTGCTTTGCACTCACCAAATGTCCTTGCTGACACTTACCAAGACTTCGTGTTTCCTATTGACAACAATGCGATCCAGTTAAATATTTATAGCTCTTTTATTGTTTTTGTTGAGCGATAAACTGTATAAAAGGATAGACAGGTGTGTTCATATGACGCAAGGTACAGCAAAACAGTATAAAAGAGTAGACAGGTGTGTTCATATAACGCAAGGTACAGCAAAACTGTATAAAAGGGTAGACAGGTGTGTTCATATAACGCAAGGTACAGCAAAACAGTATCAAAGGGTAGACAGGTGTGTTCATATAACGCAAGGTACAGCAAAACAGTATCAAAGGGTAGACAGGTGTGTTCATATGACGTAAGGTACAGCAAAACTGTATAAAAGGGTAGACAGGTGTGTTCATATAACGCAAGGTACAGTAAAACAGTATAAAAGGGTAGACAGGTGTGTTCATATAACGCAAGGTACAGCAAAACTGTATAAAAGGGTAGACAGGTGTGTTCATATAACGCAAGGTACAGAAAAATAGTACGTTTACGCAGCATCTGAGTACCTACCTGAAGTAAACTGTCATTTGACATTTATTGCTTACATGTAGCCATTTTCTTTGTGAGATGAGGTTGTGTTAACACTGTTTAGACCTATCTCCTGGCCATGAGGGTTCAATAAATAGGCAAACCTCTATGCGTTTTATTCCGAGTGGTCGAAAAGAACGAATTTGATGCGGTGTAGGAATGTCGAGGCCGTTAGTCCGAAACATATGTTCCTAAGCCGTATCAAACGAGTTCTTTCCTCCAACTCGTAACAAAACACTCTATTACACATCCACTTTTTATTCGCTCAGCCTTTTAAAAAATTATATTATATAATTAAAAAGATAAATTAGACATTTGGCGTTTGTTATGAAAGATATTGCAAAACCCTCATGTACATAAGCGGAGCCAGGCTTATATATATATATGCTGTTGTTATATATAGCATATATACATGCTGGGTTACATATACATATTACATATATATATATATATATATATATATATATATATATATATATATTCTGTGCACTTACGTCATCAGTCTGTCTGAATTCCTGATATGGATTTCCACTTTAGTTTTGAAGTTTAAAAAATATTGTATGGGACATATGAATGGATTTAATCTGCAGTTACAGGCACGTGGATTTTTTTCCCCTACTTCTCAACTAGAACATTGGTTTTAGACCAGTAAGTGACCGTTTTTATTTCACTTTAGTTACTGAATATACACTATACTTCCAAGCCAATTTCAGGGCATATTTCACAGACTAACAATAATTAAATAGATTCAATTTTAAGCAGAAAGCACATTAATTCACATTACATTCAAACTCTGTACTGTTCTGTTTTCATTAAATACTATAAATAATTGACGCATTGAAGCTAAAGTGATAATTTAAGCATATATTATTAAGAAATCAATGATTCGGTCTCTTTCTAACATGCGGACTAGATTTTTAATATTCATTTATATATTTTACCAAGAAAATTATAATCAATTGCAATATTGTTCTGTTTCCTTCTCTTTATTGTCTACATGCATGGTCTCAAGAACTTAAAATGTAAACATACAGTTCCCTTCATGTGCCCATTTATAAAAAAGTATGAAATTTTTTTTTAATTCTTCTAAATTTACATCACAATCAAAACAGTTGATGCTCTCTATGATACGTCTACCTTTATGTTGCAAATGTTTGTTAGTTTTATCCCCAGATTTACTAATCAAATTCGATTCCTCGGTAATTTTAATAAACAAATTTTAAGTCGTTCAACTTAAACTTGCCCCTTTAAAGAATATAATTCCGCACACCATATTTTTTAATCTCTGAAGCTGGCATGTATTCTAATTAAGTTTGGTATTTTAGATGATTTATATTGCAGAATGTCTCTTGGGAATTTAACATGGGGTCTTTTTTCTCCAAACATGGGTCATTTCTAACCAGGCCTTGAATCTTGATATAAATCCCTGAATCTTTCTTACATTGTCTGGATTATGTATTTTTATTAAATTCAATGCAGAGTTCCAGCGTTTCAGCGGCAAAGTATTTGCTCTCTCTCTCTCTCTCTCTCTCTCTCTCTCTCTCTCTCTCTCTCTCTCTCTCTCTCTCTCTCTCTCTCTCTCTCTCTCTCTCTCGTTTGATGATGTTACTATGCACACCAGCTTCGTTGGAGAACTCAGTGTCAAACCATCTGTCCACAATAGTTATATCCACCAAAACTAATTTCTGGGGAGAGATACCGTGAAATGCACATAAACTGCCCGTCTCTACTTAAGGTACTCGCCCATTTTAGGTGAGTGAGACGGAATGCGCAATATGGAATTACAGACTGAACATCTGTATAGAATGCCAGATCAGCCATGTACGAAAATGGGTATGTAATAAATAAATTCAATGATTCCTTTTTATCATTCCCAGAGACTCATCGACTTGATTTATGACTATTTTGCATTCTTATAAATGGCTACTTTGTTGTTGTTGTTATTATTATTATTATTATTATTAAAGCTAATACTGCCTGATTGAATTTTAGTATCGATGACTGCGTCTGCTCTTGCGCTACATATAATGGTACACATTGCTCACAAAATGGAAATGTGTTCCAGCAAGACATCCAAAGAAATTTAATTAATGACTCAATGTACATTTTGTGATGGAGCTTCGGTGGATTTGCAGATATGACAACATTTATCCTGCCATTACTTGTTTTTTTAATATAAATTCTTCTCATAATTGAATCAAATGTAACATCATATTTTGCCGGAAGCTGTTTTTCTTGTTCGAGTATTGCCACTAAAAATACAATAAAAAGTCGCTCAAACGGAAATCAATTCGTTCAAATGGCTTGCTAAATCGTTCGAAGGCATTACTTATTTGTTCTGGTTACTAAATGGTTCTAACGGATTACTTATTCCTTCCAATCGATTACTAAACAGAATTGATAAATCATTATTACGGATTAATTATTTATAATAACTGATAGTTAATCGTTTGAACGGATTGCTAAATGTTTCAGACGGATTACTAAATCGTTATATAGGATTGGTAAAATTTTGTGACCGACTGGTAAGTCGTTAAAGTAGATTACTAAATGTTCTAACGGGTTTTGAAATCATTTGAACGAATTACTAGATAATGTTAATTAATTATTTGTTCCATCCGAGTATTAAATCCATACAACGAACTAGCATTTATCGTTTTCGCACATTACTAAATTGTTACAATGAGTTCGAAAATCTCAGTAGTAGTTTTGGTTGGTATCCCATGTGATAGCAATGAGCTGTGAAATCGCCTGACCTAATAGAAAGTAGCAAACTATTCTAGCAAACAATCGTGATAGAAAGAATAAGAATGTCTACAACCATTGCATACCTTTACAGCTCAGAAATCCTCATCATGAAGATAACCTTCTGACACAAAGTCTGTGCACTGTTACTATACAGAAAAAAAAAAAAACCCCTCTAGCACGTGGGGAAACCACGGACGGGAAACAAGTAGTAAATAAGTTACTACCGACAACACTTTGCATGTAACACAATCGATAGCTCAACGAAATGCGTGTACATAACTATGTTCGGAATCTGACACAACTAAAACATACACCATGAGTAAATATGGCAGCGGCAACGGGGACCCAAACTATTTTACATTAAAATATAATACAATGCCAACTTTGTGCACACAATTAGGTGACCGGAATTGGGCATATGTTAAAAATTAACTTCTTAGAAATGAAAAAAAAAAAAAAAAAAAATTGGAGTTCAGCACTTTCTCTTGCATTTTTATTTGAATGTAAAGACACATTTTTTTTTTTTTAAGTTGACTCCGTTTAATACGAACTCATACGGACTTGTAGGAATCAGTTTGTATTATACGAAGTTCGTATCGAACGAAACCAGAAATGAAGTAGATAGATAAATATATTTATACACTGATTGGCTCATTAACAGATTATTTAATGTTTGCTCACGCAATGTTTCTTAGCTACAAACTGTATTTCTTTTTACCAACGATTGATAGTTTCATCCACATTGTTAATTATGCAAATTTGTGGGTAAACCGTTGTTGCTTTCTATTTAAGCCCTCAGCCATGACATGATGACACTTAGTAAAATACCTTTCATATATGTCGATTCTGTGAATTCTATTCGTTCTTAAAAATCAACTAAATTGTATGATGTTTAAACGTCTTTATCTAATGGTGAGTGATAGCATGATAATGAGGTACTACGCATTCTTTCGGAGATTCAGATGTCAAAGATTTTTACAAGAAGTTGGTCATGGTCGGCGTGTCGAGCCCGCTCCCGAGCTATGTCGAGCCCACTCCGGAGTAATGTTGAGCCCACTCTCGAGCTATGTTGAGCGCACTCTCGAGCTATGGCGAGCCCACTCCCGAGCTATGTCGAGCCCGCTCCCGAGCTATGTCGGTCCCGATCCCGAGCTATGTCGAGGCCTGATCCCGAGCAAAACTAATTCAAAAGGGTTCTATCGTAGTAATATCATATAACTAAATCGCAATGGCGATGCAGTTAATCTTCACGCGCTGGTTTATAATAATGTTGCTATCATCCTGAAAAGAAAAGAATTGGACGCAGCTTACCTTGTGTATTAGAAGTTTTCATTCAATCTTTAGTTTCTATCAATAGTGGAAAAAAAACCCCATATTAATCCTGGATCACGAGGATAAAACTGAGTTCGTAGTTAAGATTGCATTTTAATCTCGTCTGCGTCATAAAAGTGTTTAAGAATTCGGTCTGAGATTAGTAAATATATTTTGTATTTAACAGAGTAGACTGTCCTTATTTAAAACTCTTTCTTAAGATTTTAATTCGTTGCAATATGCAAAAACTTACTCATAAATCTCTGCCCCCCCTCCCGCATGTTAATTCATTGCTACTTTTTGATCAACCGTTCCTGAAAGCATTCTAATGTGTTTATTTTCTTCCAGAAATACACAAGAAGGTTTCTTAGTTTGAAGTGTAATCTTTCTGCATTTGGTCCGCGAACAATTTGAGTAAGGGAAGGCAGAAATCAAGAATAATAATTAAACAATAATTATTTGAAGCAGTGTACTGACATGTTTCCTTTTTCTTTCGAACTAAATGCAACTGTTTTGTTTTTGGCTTAGACCACCAAGATGAAACCCTTATTGTTAAAACGAATTGAAAGATTTGGTTTCTGTGTCCAGTAACATGTATTAGTACTGGGTTAATCCGCTTTATTGGGATGGATGGATAATGGAATTATGTAAGGATGAATGGATAACGGAATTGTGTAATGATGAATGGATAACGGAATTGTGTAATGATGAATGGATAACGGAACTGTGTAAGGATGAATTGATAACGGAATTGTGTAAAACGTAGTAATGTGTATTTTAGCCAAGTTGCTTTTCATTATCGCTGAAAGGGAACTATGAGAACAGCATGCCATCTGGTTGTCAAGAACATCTCAAATGTAGCATCATTAAAATTTTATCACTCTCAACAATTTGCAACACTTCTTAAATCATGCTTTCATCAATAGAGAATTGTTTCATTGGATTCCATTTCTTGTTCTTTTGTTTTCTCCAGTAGGCATGACTAGAATAAGCTCGCCATTCAAATTGTTGATTTCATCATAATGTAAACATCAATCTAGAGTTAAACATAATGTCCCAGAGTCTTCTCTAGCAGGTCTAACTAGATTTATGTATGATTAGTACAGCTTGTAGGTTGCGCTCATTGCAGACTTAAATTGTGTTTAAGGGCAACCAGTACATTTAAAACCTCTCGGAAAACCTGATTTGAATATTGTATTATTTCGTGTTCCCAGTTCTAGCTTTAAGTACAGAGATATCGAAAAGAGTAGAAGATGTGTTTCATGTACATTAGATTTAAAACTTCCTTTAAACGTTTCTAAGACATTGACAATGTAATATAACAGGACAAATAGATATCCTTTTAGCGTAAAGTTATGATAGTAATTCTTGATCAGTGCACAGTCATTAATTAAACTATTAATTAATAGAATTTGAACGATTGACTTCAGTTTCCATACAGTCAAAAAACATATCCTTGAATTACCCACTTTTAGATTATAACCATTTCGGCATTATTTTCTTCCATTGGCGATGTTTTTCTTCCATGTTTCCCTTTTATCAATTGATAGGGAAGATGGTTTATTTCTGTGGGATGAAAATTATATTAACTATCTGCTGTTATGAATTTAAGGTGAAGAAAGACGACTGTATACTATTCATTCAAACTGGGTTTAGCAGTCGTTATCCTACATCGACTATTCTAAGACTGTTTGGTCAGCATGCATTCTATTCTTATATAAAAGTACCTCTCTTTGTTTACAAAGCTTCTATATCGCTATGCAGCTTTACTCTAATGCGAGTGCCTTACCATACTAAAAGTGGCAAACACTAAGTAAGCAGATTGTTCCCGAAAGCTGCTTTTGAATGGCCAGTTTCTAATCGTCCTCCAGCTACTTGAAAATGATGCTTTAAAGTCAATGTTATCTGGAGATCCTTGGAATCTGTTTAATAGCTTCACATAAGTCTAGCACGTTAACTAATTAATTTCACTGTCAATATTTGATAAAAAAAAAACATTTCACGTTTGTATTGAAACAGAACAAATTTATTCCAGAGGCAATTATTCCAAAGGTTGTTTTAAACCATTTAAATAACTTCAATCTGCAGCATTCCAACATAAGAATTTCTTTTGAAATTACAGTGGTGTAGAAAGTTAAATGTACCAAATTCAGCAGAGTCTTGTCATTGTTGCCATCAGACTTTGGTCCCATTACATTATTTTCTTTTGATTTCACAGACTAGTGGTCTAGTAGAACTATCAGACACAATACTGTCGCTTAATGAATAGCGAGGAGGTGACCGACTATTTTATATTATCTGCCACTTGTATTCTGTTTGAGTTTAAATACATTTCATACGTTCGTTCCATTGGTGTGTTATTCTTGGATCCTTAATCACTAAGAAATGTTTACACTATTCACTTGTGTAGCGGTGACCGGATTAACGGTTTTCCCTTGTTTAACTTCATAGTTTCCTTCACAAGCATCCTTGGCGTCCTGGGCGCTCGCACATTGGTGCAGGAGGGGGGGGGGGAACACTTGCCTGCCCCAGATTTCACTTCTAAACGCGTTTTGGCCTAATCCGTAAAACTTAATGGTTGACCACTACGTGTTTGTCCCCACCCAATGGAAATAATTCTGCGGGAGCCCCTGCTTAGTGTCATTTGGTCATTTCTTCCCATTATTTAACCTCTCTTGTATTTACTTTCCACATTATCGCTTCCAAAATATCTAAGTTCAAAAATTAACAATTATTGTTTCCCGTTCAGATTCGTTATTTACAGTCAACATCTAAATATCTTGCGCTCCTTAAACACAAATTAATTTTGATCAATAATCAGCCACCTATCTAACGATAAATGCCTTTCCACAAGACAGATGGCAGTAGAGCAAATGTGTGCTCAGTTGCCATAGATACAAAAGTTGACCGTAATCTTTCTTCTAGCTTGGATCTGAACGTAAAGACTTTTTAAAAGTAAGATATACATTACAGTGATCTAAAACATGTATCATAACACTGTTCAGACTTTTATAAGATCAATATAATAATTATCTTGGGAAATTCTGGAATGATTTTTTTTTTCATTTGATATCATAAATCTAAATATATTTTAGCAGATTTATTTCAGCTGATGTGTCTTAATAGAGTGTAATTACTTTTGTATTTCTGTCGTTATCGATGATTCACAGTGATTTCAAGTTTAATTTTTTTCCTAGCTATCTTTAGCCAGGATCGCATCAACTTCGTTAGCCAAGGTCCCGATATGTTAACACTATCTACACCTTGGCGAACCGAGCAGATATTTTATGCTTCGAGTTTGTGAATTTCATTGCGTGTGGCAGCAAGATACCGCATCCAATCAAAATCAAGTTGTTCATGTTTGAACACTATTCATACATGATCGAAACAAGAAGATCACACAACTGGAATGGACTCATAAATAAGCAATTTTCCACTGCCGGTCCGTGTTTGTACAAATACATCCTTTCACTCAAATACACATGTAATGGCTTTTCTCTGGTACGCAGTCATAATTTCGATGCTAACTTGCAAAGTATCCTTTTAAACTCAATTGCCTCCACCATTTTAGGCCAATGTGCAATGCATCGCTGTTAAACTCTACTGGCATTACATACTAAGAGAGGCAACTCATGAAATCCAATAGATGTCGATAGGACAAAGCACTGAAATATCTGATCGGTCCGACAAGGTGTAGATAGGTTTAACATATCGAAACCTTGGCTAGCGAAGATGAGATCGCATTCACTTGTTTGAATTAAAGAAAGAGGCTAAAGTGCTAACTATTTGATAAAATTGAATGTAATATGGTTATATTTTTAATAAAAAAGAAGTTCATTTAAACAAGAACAGTATAAATCATTTTGCAAATCTGTAAGCATGCTGATTTATACTAAAATAAATTTGGTATTACATATCAGATGAGTCAACCCGATTATAATGATCATTTGTATTGTTATATGTTTGGAGACATTTTGTGTTTTAATTTTTACATGTCATAGGCACCCGCAAAATTCATCAAACAAATATATAAAGCCAGCTGTTAAGATTAAATCAAAGGTAATTTTTTATATGATATTAATTTTTCAATAAATTCACTTTTGATATCACTAATACAGAGCTATCTTGTTACCGTTACGCAGGATCCGATTGATTTGTGATGTCTCTACTCGGGCGAATGGTTGCTAAGAGAAATATGGAACAATGCGTGAATCTTTAGGTTTATTTGGACCCTGTATTTTGTAACTATTTTTCCATTCATAGAGAAAGTTCTGAATGAAATCGCTGGAAAGTTAATTGTTAATCTGGAAAGATTCGTGAATAAATCATAAACAACTCCTGGTTTAGCTTCCATCAGCATCAGTACTTTATTTCGTGTATTTCAAACCTGATTTTTCACATTTTTAGCGACAAAAAAAGCTATATTTTTAAAATGTAAAGTTTTTGAAATATTAGTATAATAGAAGGTTTTGAGATCTCATTACGATTTAATGTAATTGGTTTTGCATAAAGGATCAATTCTACACGGAACATGTCTCAATGAGTTTTTAAAAAAAAAAACACGTTTCAGACAGCTGCTTCGTATCAGTGTGAGCTGAACATTTAGGTTGAATTGATGTAAGTTACTTCTGCTATTATCTCAACTAGTCGTAATAAAAAAATTATCATGCATTTAATAAAGCAATTTGGCAACCTAGAGTCTAAGCGTTTTATTTTGTCTTGTTTTTCCAGTGAATATTCTGGAATTCACTCTGTGAATGAAATATAAG
>JAECUM010009017.1:0-20496 GCA_016617855.1 Megalonaias nervosa
TGAACGTAATAATACTCTTGCTCGTTTGCGCTTGTCAGATTTTGTGTCATTATATTATAAGGATTTTTTATATCTCTAATTGATTGTTCAGCTAGCGCGTGGTGAGTTATCGATCGAACAATCAATTAAACATATAATATTACACTATAATATAGCGATGCTGAAATTGCGAGATATAGCCAAGAAGAGTCTTATGGGAGAACCTGAAAAAATAGCGACTGCTTTCACAGGATTTAACAACAGTTATCGGTTCGATAAACAAATCGTACTGGTAAATTTTACTGCAACAAATCTTTACCACCTGCTAGAGCCAACTGTAAAACGTGAACTTGAAAAACATAAGGGTCTAAGAATATTAGTGCAATATCATGTTATGTTTTCAAAGCTACTTGTGACGGAAGAATCGACTGACAAGGAAATCCAGACCCTAACATTAATGCAAAATCAAGGCGTGTTTTGCTTGGGACTGATCTTTTATCACTAGCTAATGAAATACACCAAAGAAATTTGGAAAAAGATAGAAGAATTTACTGAATCGGGTTCGGGTTGGAAGTTTGAAATGATCGAGAAAATTTTATTTCACACAATAAAATGTAACGTATTACGCGGTAGTTCGTATATTGATTTGCCACCAAAAATAAAAAATAAAAAATGCTGTGTAAACGTCAAAAACCTCGATAACAGATGTTTCCAGTGGGCTATTCTTTCCGCGCTATTTCCAGCAGAAAAACACGCTGATCGTGTTGACAAGTATATTAGTCACGTGTCAAGATTAAATTTTAATGGCATCGACTTTCCAGTTGCAGAAAATCAAATACCAAGGTTTGAAAAGCAAAATAATGTTTCGATCAACGTTTTCGGACTAGACGAAAAAGAAAACGTCTATCCAAGATATATTTCGGAAACAGCTTCACAATCGACAATAAACTTACTGTTTTATAAAAATCATTACGTTTGGATTAAAAACTTTAATGGACTAGTTGGCAAACAGCACAATAAACGAAAAAAGAAAACGTTCTTCTGTTATCGCTGTTTACACGGTTGTACGGACGACGAAATATTACAAAAGCATTTGCAGTACTGTAATGACGTACAACGAACAACGATGCCGTCCAAAGAAAATAGCGTGTTACAGTTTGTCAATCACCATCACAAACTAAAAATTCCTTTCGTCATATACGCTGATTTCGAATGCTTACTTCAGCCTGTACTTGGCGTAGAAAATAATCCTAACCAATCGAGTACAAGGAAAACTCAAAACCATGTTCCGTGCGGAGTAGCGTATAAGATAGTTTGTTGTGCTGATTCGAGATTATCCAAACCAATCAAATTATATCGTGGTAAAAATCCAGCTGTCTGGCTTCTCAAGCAGTTGATTAGCGAAGTTGATCATATATTTAATCGTTTGAAAAGAGTAACTCCAATGATAAAACTGACATCTCAAGAAGAATCTGATCACGAGCAAGCGGAATTTTGTCATATTTGTGAAAAAGCTTTTGACGATAACAAAAAAGTACGTGGAGCGGCTCATGATCAATGTAATTTAAAATTTCATACTCCAGATTTTATTCCAGTTGTTCTTCACAATTTCAGAGGGTATGATAGTCATATTATCGTAGAAGCTTTTGGTGATCCTGACGTAAAATCTCGCTTAAAACTCGATAACGTAATCAAATGCATTCCAAATAATTTTGAAAAGTATATGTCAGTTACGCTAAGTAAGTTGCGTTTTATTGACAGCCTGCAGTTTATGTCAGCATCATTGGATGAGCTGGTAAAAGGTTGTAGCGAGTTTGATAACTTACAAGATTGTTTTGGTGATAAATTTAATCTACTGACTAAAAAAGGAGTATTTCCGTACGAGTATCTCGACGATTGGAGTAAATTTGATGAAACCTCGCTACCTAGCAAAGACAAATTTTATTCGCAACTTAAAAATGAAAATATAACCGATGATGAGTACAAATATGCACAGGATATCTGGAAAGAATTTGATTGTAAGACGTTTGGTGATTATCATGATTTGTATCTAAAAACTGACGTGTTATTGCTGGCGGACGTATTTGAAAGTTTTCGAGAAGTGAGTTATAACAAATATGGACTAGATCCTTGTTGGTATTATTCTGCTCCCGATCTGTCGTAGGACGCATTGTTAAAGTTTAGCAAGGTAAGGTTAGAATTACTGACTGACGTTGATATGTTCAATTTTATCGAAAAAGGTATCCGAGGCGGTATTAGCGTGATAACAAAGAAATACGCCGAAGCAAACAACAAATACTTAAAAGAATACAATCCTAAGCTTCCTTCGAAGTATATAATTTATGTAGATTGTAATAATTTGTACGGTTATTCTATGGCCGAACCAATGCCTTTTGGTGGATTTCGTTGGATTACAGCGGATCAATTTCTATCGGAGACAGAAAAAAAGATACCCGACGATATTTCGTATTTTGTTGAAGTTGATCTCGATTATCCAACTTCGCTGCACAATTTACACAACGATTATCCTTTCTGTGCAGAATCAATGATAATAGATTATAGTTTGTTATCTCAAGAACAACAAGCAATAGCATCACCAAGACAAAATTCTATAGTAAAAAGACTAGTACCAAATTTACTCAATAAGCGAAATTATGTTTTGCATTACAAAGTTTCAAAACAAGCAGTAGATGCTGGTCTTGTGTTGAGGAAAGCTCATAGAGTTTTAAAGTTTAATCAGTCGCCGTGGATGAAAGGTTATATTAACTCGAACACTTCGAGAAGAGCTGTAGCGAAAACCGATTTTGAAAAAAACTTCTTTAAACTTATGAACAATTCCGTTTTTGGTAAGACGATGGAAAGTATTAGAAAACGGGTAAATATCGAACTAGTTAATGATATTAATCGCAGAAATAAACTTGTGTCTGACGATGATTTTGTTAGCATGAAAATTTTTAATGAAAATCTTGTCGCGATTCAAAGAAGAAAAACAAATCTAAAACTAAACAAGCCGATTTACGTTGGAGCTTCCGTGTTAGATTTATCGAAATGGTTGATGTACGATTTTCATTACAATTTTGTTAAAAGTCAATGGCCGTCCAGTAGACTATTGTTTACTGATACCGACTCGCTCGTGTATGAAATCGAATGTGAGGACGTCTATCAGGATATATATGATAATCGACATCTGTTTGATCTTTCCGATTACCCTCGTGACAGTAAATTTCATGACGACACGAATAAAAAGGTTATTGGTAAGTTCAAAGATGAAATGAACTCGAGCACCATCAAATATTTTATCGGATTGCGCAGTAAAATGTACGCGGTATTGTTAGACAATAATAAAATAACGAAAAAGGCAAAAGGTCTGCCTCGCGATTTTGTTAAAAAGTTTATGAAATTTGATGATTACAAGTACGCGCTTGACGGCGGCGTTAGTTTTATAAGAGCAATGGCTATTCGAACAAATCATCATAAACTTGAAACAGATGTTATTATCAAACGCGGATTGAGTAATTTTGATGACAAACGTTATTGCGAAAATGGAGTAGATACATTTGCACTTGGTTATTGTTTTGATGATAGATCTATACTCGATATTATATTCGATGACTAAGGTATGAAATTTTGTGTGAACAATAAAAAGAATGTTTGAAAATTTGGCAGTAACAAATAGCTACAATAGCAAGATCAAATGTCTAATGATGGACGGCAAACAGTTGACAGTTGAAATTAATAATGAAACATCAGGTATATGTTTTACCGCAGTTCGTGACAAGCTAAAACTTTCACTTACCAGATCTGATGACAGCGGATATTTCGATTACCTCGAAAAGCTGAGCCAGAGGTTATTGGCGGAGTTTAAAAACTTTCATAATCCGATCAGTCAACAAAATTACACTAAACTTACAATCGATCTTGATCGGTCAAAAGTATATTTTATCGACAAAAAATATCCTCTTAACAAATCGCAAATAAAAGATTTATTTGAGTCTCGTCGCTGTGTGAGCGGTAAAGTAAAGTTTAGTCTCTACTATCGTGATAATTAAATATTTCTAATATCAACAGTAGAACACTGATTATTGGTGATGAGGTATAAAAAATGTTTGAAAATTTCAGTAGTAAAAAGTCTAGGATTATATCTGGGCTAGAATCCGCCTTTTGGTTTTGAGAAAATAAAAAAAATCGTTTGGGGGTTGGAATTTTAGGGTCTCCGAGATGGTAATTTATATTTGTTTGGAGGGTAGAGAGGGGTGAAAAGAGGTCTTGGGCTAGAATCTGCCTTTTCCCTTACTACTACAATATTATCTTTTGCTGTACTAACGCTGCTACTATATGTATTCATTGTCTTGATCTGATGATATTATAATTTAAAATTTATACAGTCACGATATATTTCAATTATGTATTAAAAATTGATAGAAACGAAGACTTAAAGATCAAGATAAAATCTCAAAAAATACGAAACATATCTGACAAAATTTTTTATTTTAGGAGATATTTTAGTTTAAGTAGACGAGAGACGCAGGTAGAGCCATTCATAAAGGAATCTGATAATCACCATAATTGTCTTATTTATTGTCATTATTATCATTATATTTGTCTTAGTTATTACTATTATTATTATTATTATTATTATTATTATTATTATTATTATTATTATTATTATCTTCTCAAGCCTGAATTATTTTCTAACATTCGACCATATACATTTCATCCTTCTATCAGCATGACGTCTTAAATACTAGAATTAAATTGTGCATCATATTACATCATATTATTAAAACTAGCAGACAATTGCAAAAGACATCATATGGATAATGAACGATTTTTTTCTGTATGTACCTAGAATTTTGAGTTTAAACGTTAAGATGGAAGGTACTGCAAAGCTTGCTTCTTTTACATAATAACATTTGTGACCAACATTTACGTTACATTTTGCATTATTTCTGTAATTATCTACAGTTAAAATTTATGTATATCCAATCATATTATTACGTTTCTGTTCTGTAACTATCCCGTTTCGTAAAGAAATCATCCGTATTGGCTTTGTGTCTCCGAGAAAGGAATGTGAAGATTCGGTATCCGCTCGTGCTGGTTCAAAGCAGCTTTACACTGTTCTTTGTCAGTTGTTTCTCCAGAAGTGTTAATTGATACGCTGCAGTGTAGTTAGCTAGCTTCACTCTTCCAATCCTTTTCCTCGGTGGTCAATCATGTTTTGGTTGCTACCATTCCCGAAACAACAGATATTGCTCATCTTGGACTTGCTGTTGTTTCCATTGCTTTGCCGCTGTAGTTGTTTCTCCAATTTCAGCTTATTTTCTGTTCATAACAGGCTTATTAATCCCTTTCTGTTTCCCCTGTAGTACACCCATCTACGTTTGTTTGATCACACTGAAGTACACTTTGCTTATTTTGACCATTCGCTTGATGAAATGCATGTCTAGCTGCTATGCCAGGTCAAGGAGGTATTTTACCCCTCCAAATGAATATATACCACAGACAAATACCGGCTAACAAAACTCATTTGTACATTGGTTGACGAGAGCGAAAAATAAATACAAAATAATATCAAAGAAATATGTTTTTCGTCTTCACAATCAATCATGTTTTAATAATCCCCACTTAATCCATCATCAACAAATAAAGAAGACGTGGAATTAGATCGGTATCTTCTCTTCATAAACTACTATTTTTCAAATCTAACATGGAGAACATAAATAATCTGCATTTCAAATGCCAATGCAAAATATATTAGTGAACATTTTAAATGGTATCGCATTGCATGATCGGCAATGTTGGTGAGGATGACCTGGATTCCAACGTTGTCCATAATGATCACAATGCCAACATTCAACAGTCTAATTTGTTCCGTGGACAAGGGCTGCAACGCAAGGAAGTAAGTGTTTGACAGGAATGACAAGGATTTGTCAATGAAGAAAATACACACACTAATGCCCACAAACTATCGAGTTTGATCTTTTCCAATCTTATATTATTGCACTAGATCGAAACAAAATATTTTGTCATAAAGTCTGATATATCGGGTTCAGTGGGAGATCCTACGTATGAATCAATATATTCCTCCCTGTGATCATTGAAAAGGTAGACAGAAACATTGTGAATCCCTGGTCGAATGATGTCGTCGGTTTTACTGGCATGCTCTAGAATGTCTTTAAACTTGGATGAAGGAGTTCAGCTTTGGCACAACAACAGGATTCCATAGGTTTGAGAAAACACTTTGCTTTTGGATGTAATGTCGGTCCCAGTTATTCATTTCTTGGTCTTCACAATGGCTGCTACGGTAATGATAAGCTATGATTTTACGTTTGACATTTTCTTTGAACTGGTTCGCAAGGCTGGAACTATTGGTGCTCTGGTGCAAGATAACTCGATTCGTTCCGTCATGGTACAAGTCAATAGTGGTTCCCAGTGGTCTAGCAAATTTTTGTGCCATTCGTTTAAGATTTTATCTTATTGGATGGTAGTCTAATATTTGTTTTCACAAAAGACTCTACTTATTAGCTCATCAGTGAAACATTGTTGCGGACTTCTAATGCTGTCACCAATAAAAATGTACAATAGCTGGTGGCATGTTTGTCATAGTAAAGTGAGTAGCGAAATATTTCACTAAGGCGCAGGCTTATCGGACTACTGTGAAAATACTGTCTTCTGTTCTTTTCCTCAATCGTCTTCTTCGCCAAGACATTTGCCTACTCTTTAAATTGATTTAAAGAGTATTGTGGAATTCTGCGAACAAGACCACTGTGTCATCCAGTGGTTGAGCAAAAGGAATTTCTACATGTTTTTGTCCTGATTGTATAATGTCATCCAGTGGTTGAGCAAAAGGAATTTCTACATGTTTTTGTCCTGATTGTATAATGTCATCCAGTGGTTGAGCAAAAGGAATTTATACATGTTTTTGTCCTGATTGTATAATGTAGAAATGCTCCTTGTCATTACCTTAGTCTGGTGTGAAAACAAACCAGTCCAAACAATAATCTCCTGCATCGTAAGAGATGTAACGTGTACTGGTGGTGCCAAACTTTCCCTTGGTTTTAGACAGAATCAAGTAATATCTCAAATTCTTCTTCTGAGTAAAGTGATGGTCCAAAGGTCAGGTGCACATCGTCTGAATATCTCAGGTGTCTTCTATCTTGAAGACAATGCAGTAATTGGAGGCGAGAATACCTTTGATCAATAACTCCGTTGACGACTACATTGCAGTGAACAAATATTTAGGTGACATACCCTGGAGCACATTATATTGGATCTTGCATAGGAGTTCATAGTGCGAGTGATACGGTTTCGTACACAGGGTTTGACTTCTACACGTCTCGAGTATAATCTAGCTTCTTTGATACAGGTTTTGTAGTCTTTGTCATTAGCTATAAAATGTAAGATAGTTCTACTTCGATTGATTCTGAGCGGCACATCTGCTTCCTTAAAATATTTGTCCTGCAACCAGAATTCAAAATTGTATCGATCTAACGTTTCTAAGCAATGTTACATGAGTTTCATTTGTTTGTCGTTGTATTATACATCGTGAGCATCTCCAGCCTCTGTCACTCACTCAAGATCAAGGAATGTGTGTGTGTGTGTGTGTGTGTGTGTGTGTGTGTGTGTGTGTGTGTGATTCGGATTTTTAACGTAGCGTTAACAATTTTGCAGTCATATCGCTACGATGTCTGCAGTGTGGCAGTTTATAGTGACGTCTAGCACTGGGGCATTTTGCCGCAGACATGTAGCATGATGTCCCACCCAGTCACATTATCCTGACACCAGGCCGACCAGTCCTAACACTAACCTCTTAATGCTGAGCGCCAAGCGAGGCAGCTGTTAGTACCATTTTTGTAAGTCTTTGGTATGACTCGGCCGGTGATCGAACCCACGACTTTCCGCATCCGAGGCGGACGCTCTAACCACCAGGCCACCGGATCGGTCCAAGACCAAGAACAAGGAAGCAAAGCATTTCTTTTAACACTTATTCGCTCATATCTTCCAATTTAGAGATGTTCTGGTAAAGTCCACCGATTGGGTCTGACGCACCAAATAATTCTTTGTCAAAGGGATAACTAATGAAATGTAGTCGAAAGTTCGTTTATCGTCTTATGTGAATCCAGTATCAGAGTCTTAGGACAACAGCTGCTGCCTCTGCTGCTTTTACTTTTTGTTCTCTTGGTTTCAAAACAATCGATCAAACACTTCTCTTCGTTTTGGGCGGATACTTATTCTGGTGCATATCCGATACTGTACACCAATATGTTGGCTTTTACAAGAGGTGCTAACACGTCAATGCTTATGTGTAAATATTTCTACGTACGTTTGTTAAAGGTTCCTTGAAAACGATCAACAACATTTGCATTGGTTTCATTATTTTCGGTCGTTAAACATGAATGGACTGTTTCGTCAGTTTGCTATGAAATTGTTTATTGAACAATTCAGTACATTAAATGTTTGCCATCGCTATATGTGTCAATCACTTTGATTCATCACTATTTGCGGCGTACACTTGCAGAGCCTAATTTTGGACGTCAGGTGTAGCATCCAAGCAAAGTTCGATTAACTAATTGCACGCGAAAGGTATCAGTCGCATTGGCTTGTAATTGATGATCAATTCCAGCTACGGTATAGTTATATCCACCGTTTTTAAGGGAAAAGAGTTAATTTTCGTCCATCAATAAGGTCATGTATAAAATTGTTACTTTACACTTTTGAAGGCATCTACCTTTATATTTCACTTCAAAACTTCCTGATAAAAGAGGACTCGCTATCGATCCTAATAAGGCATCAACGACTTGGGTTAATCAGGTTGTGGGAGGAAATCGTCCTCGTTGACCGAGAACATCTTCCTTCAAATTTATTGGAAATGTCGTTTTCACCATGTGTCGGGTCGCTCTGTCTTTGTGTCCGTCAAGGAAACAATTTTTTCCAACTCGTTCGTGCAATGCGTGCATATAGAGTGGATGATTCATTTTGGAGCATTTTTTTATGATCGCGTTTCTAAACTTTGAAGTAGCTTTTGTGCAAGTACGTCTGAAGTGAAAACGAAATGAGAAATTTAAACACAAGGGGTTTAAATATAAAACATGGTTATTGCAATTGGTTGAACTAATGTTAATAGTTTCCTTCGCCTAAAGGTATTCTTAAAGGATAAAAATATTGAAACTGATAAATATTTCAAATTACATGCTAACAAATTGCTAATAAGAAGGAATGCTAATTAAAGTTTCATGCTTCCACTGTTCCGTTTGCTATAGAGAGTGAGAAAATAACTATTAATCAAGTCAGTGATGGCATGAAGTACGTATAAGTAGTCTCACACTCATCCATACAACAGGACTTGCGAATGCCGCTAATGTAAAGTACCCCAAGATCAATAAACATTAGAATATTTTCTGTCAATTGTGACTGGCTGGCTTTGACAACGCAGATGTTTGGTATTGCCTGCAATTAGAATTCTTTGTTTTCAAAGTCGCTCTCATAAATTAAACATGACTAGGTAGGTTAAGGGATAGAAGAAAATAAATCAGCATTGTAAACATAGTGAATTGAAATTCCATACAGGGCATAACCCAGCACCAGGCTTTTCTGAGGATGAAGGAGTTAATTGTATAGACAATGCCAGAATAATTAGTTTGGAAGTTCATTTTTAAAGTTGATGTTGATGCCGAAACCTTATTAGAAATTTCTTCACAATAAGCAACACAAACTACTCGTTGTTGCTATTCGCTAGAAAGAAGTGAGGCTTTTCATTGATGGGAAACTATGATCTATAGCTGTTTCAATTTTAAATTCTGCAAACATAAGTGTATTAAGATGTGATTTACCATCATAGGCTTGGTAAAATATTATCTTTTTTCTCCGTGCAACTGGCGAATGCGTGTATTTTTATATATCGTAGTTAAGCTTTTCATGCAAATATTGACAACCCACGTGATTCGTCGTTATATTACAGACGGCCTGCAATCACATTGAGAAGCTCGACGCAGATGCTTAGTGAAATGTAAAGTAAAATGTGTTTTCGTCATGAATGAATTTTAGCATATTTTTGTAAGAATTGCTAGACATGCAGATTATCGCCGATCGTCTCAGACAGTTTGCGTTGTCGAAAATAATAAACCATCAAAATGTGTGTCTTTTTGACATTTGAAAGGATTCAGAACGCTATATTATACAATTGCCATCGTTTACATATCTTTACATTTGATATTATGTTTTCGCGTCTGACATTGATTAATTATTGGAAATAGAAGTGAACAGATGTAAATCGTGCTTGGAAATCTCAGCCGTAATGTCAATTAGAAAACATAAAGAGAAGTATTTTAGTCATATTTTTCGAAGTTCCGTTCGGACGAAACTATTTCTCGTATCTTATTGATAAATATTCCTCACTTATTAGCTTTGAAGACGATGAAACACGTGTAAAAGTGTAAAATGAGTCATGGCCTTTTTGTTCATCAAACTCCCCCTTTTAGGCCCTCGAATAGCACTCACAACAGATGTTTTGAGTTTCACTATCTTCAATTCTTTTAGCGTCAAAAATCCAATAATTGTTTGAAATTTACCTTCTCGAAAATATTTACTGTTTTACAACGAAAAATTACAATCAGAGTTTTATAAAAAGTCAGAAAGAATCGAGAATTCATCTTGCCCAGCTTATGTTACTAGTCAAAGCAATAAAGCAATAAAGCAGGGATCGGCAACCTCCGGCACGCGTACCACAAGGTTGCACGTCAAGAGGTTTTGTGTGGCAAAAGGGCAGCCACAGATCTTGATTTTAACAGTGTTACTCTCTTACTGGTGTTACGTGCTCGTTCATTTTGTAATTAATCCGGAAAAAAGTGGCACGCTATGTAAAATAAGTTGCCGAACCCTGCAATAAAGCATTTGTTGAGATTATCAACGAATGTCACATTTTATAAGTAGCATATGCATCCAAGCATCTTTCTGTGAATGACATAAACAATTACGAGATTTAATCAAAATATTAACAAGCCATTATAAACTATAATTATATAATACTGCTATTTCCTATCAATGGTCATCAGCATAGTTTTAATTTCCAATGCAGGAATAAAAATCGTGAGATATATGATGTAAATGGAAGTTAGTTGTTAGTAAACGAACTTTTTCAATCACAATTTTAATATAAAGGATGCACTTTTAACTGACAATTAGGTTGAATTACCTGACCTATTTATACCTGTACACTGAGTTGAGTTATCGAACCTATTTATACCTGGACATTAGGGTGAATTACAAGACCTATTTATACCTGAACACTGGGTTGAATTAATTGACACTGTTGCATAAATATATGGAAGTTACAGGTGAGAAGAAGGGTCCGATCATATTATTAAAAAGGAAAAATATATTTAGGATTTCAATAAATAAGTAATGAATGAAAAATGGATCTTCTTTCTCTAAAGATATTTTAGTACCGAATAGTTCAATTTTATATGTAGTTCTTGCTTTAATATTTTGTCACAAAACTAGCATATATTTCCCATTTGACGTAACGGGATATTAAATCTCTATGTAATATATTTTAATAAATATGCGTTCCATTCGGTCTACCGTTACCAACAAAGAACCTACTAGCTTGATGTCAGTATAGGGAAGTTAATAAGACACTGAATACAAAATCCTAAATGAATTTTATGTCCTTGCATCCTTTTCATCTATTCTAGAATTTCGCCTCCTTTCATAGGTTTATTTGCTTCCACTTAGAGGCTTACGCTAAAGCACAAAATCTACAAAAATGATTTTCATATTTGTAAAATTAATGATAGTTTATGTAAATAAAAAATGTCCAGAAGAATAAAATTACAATAGACACGGCAGACTTATAAATGACCATTTTGCAAGTTACAGACCTTTTGGGTTACAGACCTTTTGATCTGAAGACTCTATAAAAGTGCCAGCAATGTTGTGGCCACATTCCAATAAGCGTTGTAAGGCATGCGTCCGTATTGTCTCTTATGGAGCAAAATTAACGAGTTAGCATTGCATTTTATGGAAAAGCATTTTCGGTCATTCCTATGTATAGAGACACCCCATTTCTTGAGCATTTATTAAAAATCGTGTCTTAAAGTTTTCATTTATATAATGATTGTGCCAGACCTTACTATCATCTATTCGAAAACGGCATTTGAAGCTTTTCAGCTTGTATATGATAATCATTCTGCTTAATATATTTTAAAACAAAATCTTGAACATTACCTCTTATAACGTCTCTTTACCTTTATGAACATATGATACAAAAGGCAATGTGTGTGCACGATCAAGACTTGGAGAGAAGTTATACAGAGCAAGGCTATCTTTATACAGATTAAACGGGCAGTATTCATTACGTCACACACGTTCATAGCTGATCAGGTATTCCAGTTACAAAGAGAAAGAGAAAAACAAAAACAGACGAACAGTATTTTCCTAACAGTTACAGTAATGATAGCATAGGTTCTAAAAATCAATCTTCAAGTACGCTTGCAATCTTAGTATTGCAACCGTCTTCGTTAGCTCAGTTGGCATGTCGGCTGCTTTCTAACCCCCAAAGTAGCTGGTTTTATCTTATTTCCTCCTAAAACATTTACACATTAAATCGATTATCTAAAATCCATATTAAAATCACTGCGTTTAATTTGAAAAAAAGTATAGAAATAAATAGGTAGCTACCTAAATGTTTTGATACGACCTACAAGCCACAATCACTTTAGCAAGGAGATGGTCTTACTCTAAGTGCATGCACTGGGAGCCTCGTGACACAATGGCAAATACTAAATAAACAACACACTACATAAGCACTTTTGTATTTGAACTAATGAAACAACGTAGGTCAACTGGAAAGGTACTACGGCGGAGCTGGCAACATGTATGAGTTGCATAAAGAGCCCAAATAAAACAAGACGTCCGCAATTAGGACAATGAATATTGCGCTGGATGCATAACTGTATTGAGGCCTCCCATTGGGAAGGGTGGAAAAATGTTTCCTTTGCGTATGTGCTAAGCTTTGGGCAAAGTCACTTGGGACAGGAGTTGTTGAAATTTACACAACTGTAAGAATAGTTTTTTTTGCAGATATTTCAAGATGAAAACAAATTGATAGCAGAAAGAGTTAATGAAGCATGATAATTTCCGTTAACATGTTTACTTATTAAGAAAGAATTAAAACAAGTTTCAAAAATTGAGCATAATCCGAACGAAAATATTTATTTAATTAAGATTAATTAAAACAAATACGTATTTTTGACGGTGAAATAGACGATGCTATTGAACGTTTCGTTCAC
The DNA here is from genome assembly GCA_016617855.1 of Megalonaias nervosa. Lineage (NCBI taxonomy): Eukaryota > Metazoa > Mollusca > Bivalvia > Unionida > Unionidae > Megalonaias > Megalonaias nervosa. Next base: position 13,269 of record JAECUM010009017.1, read on the forward strand.
ATTTTGCACCCAGCATTTGACGAATAAATAGATGAAAACGTGAAATGGATGTTTTGACAGAATTGACCTTTTAACATTGCACGTAGATAGTATGGGCCTATCAAACAATCACATATATAGATTTGTCCAAAGTGGTTTACATAATCTTGCATAAACGTACAAATAAGGATACTACAATATATCACTATGCCTTTGAACATATGCTATATACGCCACTACAAATCAGCATAGATCATCAAAATAGGGTTCGGTTAAATACGATCATTGATTTGACAGCTCTCTTATATGGCATCATAAAGGTCAAACTGAATTCGATGGTTAAATAGCATACGACAAATGTATTGGCGATTATTTTGATGACATGAAAACTATATAATTAGGTCGGTATAGTAGATAACAGATTTATCCAAGTTTATAATTGTCAGAATCCAGCAATCTTGCTTGAATCTTTATCAGATCACATAAGGTTGTGTATTAGTAAAGACAACTCAATGCACATAATGAATGAGTCGGGATCAGTTATCAGATTTATTATATTGTCACAGAATTGTGTGTAGTAAAACATTTATGCTTTAAATATTGAACATGTATTTGAGTTTCTTCGGTGCGAGCAGCATTACCCTAGGTCCGTTTAAATTTAGCTGCAGTTGTTTGAGAACACTTGGTTCTTTTTACAAACAGCTACACGCACCAAGTGCTTAAAGTGTCAGGGTACGTATAGCCCCTAATTTTCTCTGTACGGTTACAAGATAGATGAGTTATGTCGGGAAGATGTCCACGTTTCGAAAGCAATCTTCATCTGTAGTGATATGTAGACTATAAAATTATAATCTTTCTTGCTATCCGTGTTATGTGCTAGAATTATTTTATATATTAGATTTCTCAAAATTCATTCTAAATTTTATAGAGTAGGATCTATTTGACATGACACCATGTTATAAGAGGGACTATTGCATGTTTCAAGTTAGTCATTTTTAACTGAAAAGACAGTTAACAGAATCTAATAGTGTGATTACTTGCTGAAGTTAAATGCTGTGATTGGTTCAAATTAGAAATAATATCATTGTCTTATGTTGTCGAAATTGATTATGGAATTTGATTCTTTCACCGTTCGAATACATTATAAATAAACATCTCATTGAGGAAAGTTTGTTGAGTTTCTTCACGAGATTAATAAACCTAAATTATTCACAGATGAAGATGGAAAACATCGTTGCTCAACAGATACGTGTTATGTATGTATATTTGGCACCTGGGGTACTCCGTAAAGGCAGGTTAGAGACCAAGACCAATAATAGGGAATGTTCAAAGACCATGCTCAAGAGACTGATTTTAGTATTAGATACACAAAATATGCACACCTATTTATTCATAACTTGTCCGGCTATGATAGCCATCCGATCATTAAGGATCCATTGAAATAGTATCAATGTAATGAGGTAAAAAGCATACCAGTCTGATCAAAATCAGATCTCCGCTGCTACACATGAACATCTGAGAGCGACCGCTTAGTGGTCACGTTTTGGTAACCTATGTTATTACCATAATCGCTAATTTTATCAACCAATTAAATGAAGTCTTATTTCTTTGCGTTTGGAGATAGATCACTGTGTATAAGAGCATCAATGTGTACCGAACGATTTTATTCACTTTCAGATTTATGAAAGCTGCATTTCCATTGGCTAATTCAAAGGTCACCAGAACATGACCCTTAAGTGGCCTTCGTCTGATCTTCACGTAGGACAGCGGAGATCTGATTTTCATCAGATTGAAATCATACAGACTAAAGAAGAAAAATATTCGTTAAGGATTACACTGTCGATGGGTTAGTCAAAGGTGGCGTCATACCAAAGGTACTTGACCCTTCATCTATCAGGGTCAAAGACAGCAAGGAAATACCAGTTGAAATAACAATTAGAGGTTGTGTTAGCGTTTTTATTTCTAGAGCAGCTCACTAAACAATTAATCGATGGCAAGTTAGCTGAAACAATAAACAATTTTTGTGACAACAATTCTACATATTTTAAGAACCGCATATATACACACGTGTCCATGGAAAATAGATTCGATGAAAAATACTTGCCACACTAACAAATTTTGAAATAAAGTTTGAGTAATTAAAAAAATATTAGATGATAATTACCAGAATGTACAAGATGTAATTACGAGGCATTTTGAACTGAATGCACTCCGTGACGTTCATAACTCTTACGTCAAGAAGGACACGCAAATGCAGTGTGATATGTTTTAGAAGTTTTGAAATGCATATGTGAAATATTACAATCTTGAATCAGAACCTTATTACTGTGCACAAGGACAGACTCTCGACACCAGTTTAAATATAGTCGGTATTGAATTGAACTTTTGACACTGGTTATATCATATTTTGTATGAAAGTAAATGAAATCAGAGGTGGTATTAGCCAGATCCCACATAACACGCAAAACCTGCTTAGGAATGATACCATGGTATAATTTTTCTTTCAGATGACAAGAAGAAAACATAACGAAAGCTATTATGAGTAAATAACCTCTCGAACAAATCAGTGAGGCAACACATGCGGGTAAATATAAATCAGATGGACGAATGATGAAGGACATCGATAGTTAGAGAAGAATTTGTTAATTTGTTAATGACACAAGGTGGATTTCAGACTTGGACTTGCAGATTCTAAAATATCTGAGTGAACGCTTTAAGTATTATCCACATGCCCAAGAGAAATAAATTCCAGCCAAAAATGAGTTATTACAGCTGCAATAGAAACTGATAAATGATCGGAAGTGAAGTGTATGAGAACTACTTTGCTAAAATTATTGCATACATTGAAGAAAGACAAACATTTCATACTTGATGAAAACTTGAAGCTCTTCTTGAAATTATGTTTAATACTGAAAAGGACACATCTTGTTTGAATAACAACCGTGACAAAACAATATTCTGAACTTAATGCCAGTTTGAGACGGACGGCTTCCAATAATGTTGCAAATTGTTTTCTTAATCTGATGAACAATTCAGTATTCGGTAAGCAAATCTCTGAAAGTAGATAACAGTACAAATATATTCTATAGAGTATACTTTTTTAAATCTCAGGTAGATCTCTGAAACATGATAACATTACAAACATATTCCATTGAGCATACATTTTTAAACGTCAGGTAAATCGGTAAAAGAAGACATCAGTACAAATTTATTCAATCGACAACACATTTTCATTAGTCAGGTAAATCTCTGAAAGAAGACAATATCACATAAAGACATAAAAAAATTCTTAAGCTCTTTAAAACCAGGTCAGATCACATTCTCAACCTGAATATTTACTTTGACAAATGTATGTTTTTACATATATTTCTGATGTCCTCCTCTCTTCGTTTTTATTGCGGATTGAACCATTAATTACTATGAGACAAATATTACAGGTTTAAGTGTGTGTGTGTGTGTGTGTGTGTGTGTGTGTGTGTGTGTGAGAGAGAGAGAGAGAGAGAGAGAGAGAGAGAGAGAATTGGATTTTTGATGTTGTTTTAAAAAATGTTCAGTCATATGGCTATTATGTCTGCAATGTGGCAGTTTACCGTGATATCAAGCACCGGTGGCCTAGTAGTAAGAGCGTCCACCTCGGATGCGGGAGATCGCGGGTTCGAATCGCGGTCGAATCATGCCAAAGACTGATAAAAATAATACTAACAGCTGCCTAGTTAGGCGCTCAGCATTAAGAGGTTAGTGTTAGGACTGGTCGGCCTGGTGTCAGGATAATGTTACTGGATGGGACATCATGCTGCATGTCTGCAGTATATATACGATCAGCTTTTAAAAGCTAGGTAAATTTACGAGAAGGGAGCTGGTGTGAGCTCAGTCTTCGAAACTTCGATTCTGCAGCAGGTTTGATATATAATACAAATACATTTTCTTTTCCTACGATAATGCCTGATATATTTCATCCTGTGTTACTCAAAACAGTATATAGTAACTCGTGTTACTAGTCGGTGAAATAAATCATGTATTAACACACGAAAAAATGATAGCGATATACTGATTAGTGACATTGAATATATTGGTCAGTGACACGAAATATATTGGTCAGTGATACTAAATATACCGATACTGAATATACTGATTAGTGATACTGATTATACTAATTAATTATACTAAATATACTGATCATTGATACCAATATACTGATTAGTGATACTGAAGATACTGGCGAAGTTTTACTGACTGTACTGACCAATGATACTGAATATATTGATTATTGATACCGAATGTACTGATTAGTGATACCGAATATACTGATTAGTGATACCGAATATACTGATTATTGATACCGAATGTACTGATTAGTGATACTGAATATGCTGATACGGAATATACTGGTCAGTGATACCGAATATATTGGTCAGTGATATCGAAAATACCGATCAGTGATACTGAATATACTGATCAGTGATACTGAATAAACTGATCAGTGATACCGAATATGCTGATCAGTGATACTGAATGTACGGATTATTGATGCTGAATATACTGATCAGTGATACAGAATATACTAATTAGTGATACTGAATATACTGATCAGTGATACTGAATATACTGATTAGTGATACTGAATATACTGATTAAAGATACCGAATATACTGATTATTGATACTGAATATACTGATCAGTAATACTGAATATACTGATTAGTGATACTGAATATACTGATTAGTCATACTGAATATACTGATACAGAATATATTGGTCAGTGATACCGAACATACTGATCAGTGATACCGAATATACTGGTCAGTGATACTGAATATACTGGTCAGTGACACCGAATATACTGGTGAGTGATACCTAATATACCGATCATTGATACCGAATATACTGATCGATCAGTGATACTGAATATATTGATCAGTGATACCGAATATACTGATCAGTGATACTGAATATGCTGGTCAGTGACACCGAAAATACTGATCAGTGATACCGATTATACTGATCAGTGATACCGAATATACTGATCGGTGAGACCGAATATACTGGTCAGTGATACCGAATATACTGATTAGAAGTACTGAATATACTGATCAGTGATACAGAATATACTGATCAGTGACAATGAATATACTGATCAGTGATGCCAAATTTATTGATCAGTGATACTGAATATACTGGTCAGTGATACCGAATATACTGAATAACCGATTTTCACTCATACAGTGATACTTAATTTTTTAACAACTGAAAATAAAATTCATGGCGTCCAGTTGACGATCACAAAGTCTCGTCAATCGTTGATGGCAGCCACAACGCATGTGCCTGCCCTCCCAGTCTGTCAAGTATTCTTCGAGAGTACCCTTATTTGCTGCAGACCCGTTGGTCCGGAAGCTTATGTACTTCGGTGCGAGAAAACCACTATTTTCCTCACAGCCAGTATCACCACTGACAGCAGCACACACGTTATCCGAAAGCCCATTGAGTTATACGACTCCCTATTCAAGTTACAAATGCAATGAGCAGATCCGTGATATACATGCGACAGGGTCAAGTACGAATGCTATGCTATACGTTACGCATGAACGCAAGTGAAGTGGCTCGTTACATTTTTAATCAAATCATCAGAAGTACTGTACGAGATTATTATTGTAATAACCAGGTTTCCTACATGAATCTGTATCCGGTAAGAATAATCGTACAGAATACAAGAACTCAAACATCTTCTCATCACTTCCTGCTTGAAATGTATAAATAAATTCATCTGTTCATTTATAAATGGCTAACTTGAAAATACACTATATTATACTTAATGACATCGTGTTAGATGATAAGGTCTGACTATCTGTAAATTTAGAAAACCGGAACATCCAACATACCAAACATTTCTGTCTCATAATACAGATGTCGAAAAACATGCAAATTAATTTTTAGATACCTGTACAACTCTAAACTGGACAGCTTCCTGACAGATCATATTGTGCTGGGATAATACTATCTGACTTCATATATAAGTATGGCTATGGTACAATCCAGGGCCTGAGAGCTTAACCGTTATCGTTTATCTCATTGAAAGGACTTTGTTCGTGTAGCATTGGGTAAACATAAGTCATATTTTTGAAATAACTTTAGATGTAAATAAGCCCCTCTCTGGTAACGATGCACTCAAGAATGAAATCCGATCACACTTTAGTTCAGGTAAAACGTATAAAGCTCAAGCACACTTAATTCCGAGACATAGACCGACTCTACAAAATACACCTGCTGCAGGTAAATCAGTTCATAACATCATCTTAAAAGGCTTTATAAACATTTCCGTCAGTTTGTTTGGCTTAGCTAAACGAGCAGCAGCAGCATTTTCTAGCATTATTGTCAGTGTAATGGGTTGGTTCCTTAGGTGTGCAGACCAGCTTAATTCGTTACCCACTAAACACGTTTTCTTACCTGTCCTGGTATTAATATGGTTTACTGGCAGTTCTTTTGTCAAAGGCAGAATCTCAACAGCTGCTATAGTTAGAAAATCGCAAATGAAAACTACGTCAAAAAGTAAACCATACCAGTTCCAACAACCACCTCTATCAAACTAAATGAGAGTTAGTTTATTTTGTGGTCACTATTTTTTTAAGTTGGCAAACTGAACTTTGTCAACACATAATCTTAGCATCCTTGTTTCATAACTTTGTGATTGACAAATGTCCTTTCAACGTACTAGAAGACCGAACTTGCAAATTAAAGGTAGCTGGAGATAAGATTTATATTTGTCTCCATCAAATAAGCAATTTAAGACATTCTCGTATTGTACTGTTCTGATCATTTTGCTATCAGAGATAATGTTGAATATCTCAATGTTTCATCATTGAATCCAATATGTAATTTGCATCTTATCTGAAACATTGTAGCATACACCATTTAATGTCTGAAATTTATATGCATTTGTACACTCTTTAATACGGTATTATAACGCAAACATATTTTACCATACTTAAAATCCATTCAAATGTATAAAGGCAAACAAAATATACCGCAATTTTTGCTTTCATGTTAAACTCATTAAATAATTATATCACCAGTGCAAAATATGTGTATCACAATACAGCATTTTGCCTTATTTATGTTGTGTACAAATTTCTTTTTATTTTCTAAACTCTATTGATTTGAGTGGTAAGGTTTCAATAGCACAGATAGTTTTGGGTAACAAAGGTATTCTTTATTAAAATTGCTAAATTCATAAGTCAAGGGTATACTTTTGTTT